>JAULKM010126638.1:0-20073 GCA_032355605.1 Rubia tinctorum | reverse complement strand
ACTTATCACAGCCCTGCTGAAGCCCTCAGGTATTTGGTCTCCATTGAAGAAACCTCTGATAGCAGTAGTCACCCCCTCTCCTATAATATCCCATGTGTCTTTAAAAAATAGGCTGGAATAGCCATCATATCCAGGGCTTTTGCTGGACTTGATGCATTTCAGAGCCTTAAAAATCTCCTGGTCAAGAACTGGTTTAAGCAACCGTGCTTGCTGCTGAACAGTTAGAACTGAGCCTCTCCCTTCTATCCCTGGATCAATCTTCATTTCTGGAGCTATCTCCCTTCCTATAAGATTTTTGAAGAAATGCACCAAATGCTCCTCAATGCATCTGCTGCCCTGTATGATGTCACCTCCATTTGCCAAAGAGACAATGTGGTTAGAATAAGTTCTGAGTTTCAGCATGGAGTAGAACATGGAAGTAGGTCTGTCCCCCTCCTTTAGCCATTTAATCTTTGCCCTCTGCTTGAGAAACCTGTATTCTGCCTCTCCCAGTTTGACAGCCTGAAGTCTACTCCTGGTTTCCCTTCTCTGTTTCTGAAAAGAACCAGGATCACTGGCTAGCTCCTGTAGGTCCAGTTCCCATGTTTCCTTTGCCTTCTTTGTCCTCTTCTCAATGTCAGAAAACTCAACCTTATTCAGCTTCTGAAGAGGTGACTGAAGCATTTGCAGCCTCCCAAACACCTGTGTGAGGTTGCTGATTTTGCTCATTTCCCAGATTGCCCTCACTGTGGGTCTAAATAGGTGTGATGGTGTCCACATGTTAAAGAACTTGAAAGGCCTATTTATCCTCCCCTGAACTCTTTGTAAATTCAGCATCAAGGGGAAGTGGTCAGATGTACCATCAACCATCACTTGGCAAACCGAATCTTTTAACAGACTTAACCATCCCTCATTTACCAAAGCTCTATCTATATTGCTATGCATGATATAGTCTTTTTAATCTCTAATTATTTTTATTTTTTTGAAATGGGTATGAACCATGCATGCATGATATAATGTTTATCGTTATACGTGAACAAAAATAAATGAAATTGATTCTAAAGTACAAATAATTGAAAACTATCTTTTAGTCTCTAATTATTTTGAAGGAAAAATTAATGGGTTCAAACGTCGCACGATGTATGCCCGATAATATCCTTATTAAACTGATATGACGTGTAAACAAGATTCAAATATATATATTTATATTTATATTTCCTTCCATATTTAAGACAAAAATCTTGTATTTAAATACAATCATTTTGTCAATTCATTACTAAAAATTGGATGTAAAATAAGCATATGAAACTAGTGCAAATATTATAAATTTTATTAAATTAAGTTGAAATTAAATGGGTAAATCAAGTTTTAGTTTTTTTAATATTACAAAATGTGATTGTCATGATTTTGAAATCTAATCACGCTTCCCAAAACCTCTCACCCCAACCCCTACAAATACCTTCATGCATGGGTGGACTTCTCACTCTATAACAGTTTTGTTTCCCTTTCACATCTCCAATCACGCCACAACCGAAGCCAATTCTGCCGCACCGTCGTACCTCCACCGCCAAAATGATAAAGTTGAATCATTCCGCGGAAGCAACCCCTTGGAGGAATGGAAAGTCATCGTGGTTTTGGAGAGGTTGTGATGTCGTTGTGAAAGAAAGGAGGTGGCAGGGGTGATCCTTCAGTGCCGCAACCTGTGCCTAAGCAACGGGTGTGAGAAGAAGGTCGTTATTTCCTAATTTTCCAGAGACACAAGATCGAGGCGATTCATGCCACCCTCTAAATCGACTATTGTTTCTATCATACTTTGTTTACTGTTTAAGAGCTTGGGAAAAACTAGTGTGTATTTTTATTAAAATAAAATTGCAAGATTTTATCAAAACCTTTCGTTGTAATGTGTGTGTTTGTTTTTTCGAAAACTCATTGTAATGTTGGGATAATGCACTGGTTTTATCTTTTGCTTTCTGTATTTAGAACATGGTTGAAAGAACATTTTTTAATCCATAATGATTGGCTAAAGGATAACTTTCTACTTCTCACATATTTTTCACGATGTTCTTATTAAAGTGGACATCTTTCAACATGGTGATGAAATAACTTCTCTTCAACCTCAAAACAATTGAATGTTGTAATAATTATTTAAGAATATATGGTTTTTTGCATATTACTCACCAAGTCTCAACATTTATCCACCAGAATCTAAAGAAAAAATTAAACTGTAACATAAGAAAAACTGAATTTGTTTGAAATGCATACTGATCGTGAAAGGGAAAACTTTTTCTTGCTCCATCCTTGCACAATATTGTGCAAACAAATGGCATGCTCGATGTTTGCACATGAAATTATAAGCTAAAAATTTGAATGCACCATACATGCACAAGAATATTACTATATAATAGTAGAAAAATAAACAATGAGACAAAAGTTTCATCTTCACCAAGATCAACGTTTACACGGTCTTCACCATCTGATGAACCTGAGGACTAAGTTTCATCTTCACCAAGATCATCATTTAACTTAAAATACCCACTAGCTTTAAACGTCGGATATGTGATGTTTATTAGATTTTGCTCGAGATTGGGAGCCATAACCTCCCTCTATGGGATTTCCCTCAACGGGATGTTCTCTCCTTTAATGTAAGGGTGTTGAGGTCCTCCTCCGGAGTTCTCGCCTTCATGTTCCTCTTGATGATCCATAGAGGTAGAAGGCTCTGCAAAATGGTCACTAGGAGAAGTATTAATCACACTTTCCAAACAAAGCCTCCTAGCCCTTTTCAAGTTCAACTCTAACTTGGGGTCGCAATGTAGGGGTTCTTGTGAAGAGGATCGAGTACGAACCATACACCAAGAACTCAAAAAAAATCTCCAAGCCACCATAAGATCAAGTAAAAACCAAATAAAAGCACTAACCAATATTCACAACTAGCATATTCACACATAATATGCCCAAACACTTAAAAATACATGCCTCTTCCCTCGGCAGCGGCGTCAAAATTTGGGAGGTCATCGTTGTACCTATCAAAGATACAATTTATAAGCCCTAAATTCTTACTAAATACAATTAAGTAAATAGTGGCAAGTCGGGGTCATCCTCAAAGAAGAAGGATTTTTCTAAAGTTTTTTATAATTAAAGGTGAGTACTACACAAGATATAGAGATATACATGTATATAAAAGCATGTAAGGAGGGGGGTTTTTGGTTGGTTTTTCTAAGTTATGAATTTAAAGGCCAATTAACTAGCAAGCGATGTAAATCTAGTAAATGTGAAACAAACTATTAAGAAGAGATTAAACACAAGTTACGGAACCTTGGGCGCAATTGATTTCTACTTCCAAACCTCTTATCTATCCTTGAACATACAACCTATTCAATACTACTACTACTTTTTGTGAAGATAAATCTTCTATCCTTCTTTGTTAATAGACTACAAGAGTGAATTCGACATCTCTTGCTAAAACTCACCAACGACTCCTTTAGTCGATCAACGCCTAAAAGTATCCCATTAATGGAATTAACTATGAAGAATCAACAAGCTTGGTAACACTTATAAACACAACACCGTGTCTAAGCATTCAACCGATTCATGCATTTACACAAGATTAGTCAAGAACGTTCAACGCTCACAAAATTCTCATATTTTCTACACGAAACAACATGAAAAAGAATTCACCATTATCACATTCATCAAGAATTTATTAAACCATCAACCATATTGGAAGCTCTAATTCATGATCTTGGATTCCATATCAAAAGAGAGGAAAATTAGCTAGTTTCTCCTAACCCTAACAAGCAATAATACAAGCATTTCATATACTGAAACTTCCAACACAAATTATGTATTAAACAACCAAATTCAAAACACAATAAATACACAATACAAAAGCATTAAATAGGTCATATATAGTTCTCAATACATGGGCTTGGAAGCCTTAATCAATTGCTCTCAAGACTAAGTTTAGCTACTAGATTTCATACCAAACAACAATAGAAGTTCAAACATAAAATCAAGATGAAACAAAGATGAAAATGGTAGAATACTAGGGTTTTTTGCAAAAGAAATCGGGAGAGAAAAGTCGTGTGAAGGAGAGAGGATAAGATGGTATTCATAAAAAAATTCAAGACAATATATCTGGGCAGTCATTTGTCGCGACTCGCGACAGACAGAGTAAACTGCTCTTCAACGTTTTCTTCTTCTCGTCTTAGTGTAGCCATCTCTTCTTCTCTTCTTCAAGTTTTCATGGTCTTCATTGTCTTCAAAAGTATTCTTCATGGTCTTCAAATCTTTTAATTATTACCTTGTCTCACAAAATTCCTTAGAAAAGTGATAAGAGGGTAAAAGTCGCCCTTAACTTTCCAAATATAATTTCAAGGTAAAATGGAGTATCTAAAGTACAAAATCCTACCAAAATGAGTACAAAATCTCCCAAAATCACCGTATAATATGGACACATCAATCAATGCCATGATCAAGCCACCATACGGAAAATCCTTCTTTATACCCACCACAGCCTTCAACATATACATAAGAATTGTATATCTGGGATTGAGCTTGACACCGTCCATCACTTAGTAGAAAATTATTAGTTTTCTATTGTAGGCTCACACCCGTGGCCACCGGATGGAAGAACGTTCTGACAAATTCACTCATATATTATCCTATTCTCCACGGAGAACACTCCCATATCGTAGTTCTTGTCATTCCCTGGTTCTGATCTCTACCTATTGAAACAGGTCAACCCTCATCGACATGCTTCATTTTAGTGATTCTTTATATTCTAAACCTAGGGAATTATTAATTGAATACTTTGTGATGGATATATTCTATATCTAGGGCAACATAGACCATGGGTTTTGGATGGTGAAGCCTATGGTCTACCTACAACATTTTTAGATATGATATATATCTACTGTTAGAAGGTAAAAATTAATGTGTTTGTGATGTCGTGTTGAGGTGATGAGATTATGAATAAAATTTTTGTTTTCAATGTTTTTCAAGAAGATATGTTCATGTGTGTACAATATTGTTATTCATTTAAGTTTTTTTTTAAAATGTTATGCCTTCTTTTGTGATCTAGCAATTTGCAAGTGGAATATATTGATTGTCCGCCTTGGATCCTGTTCATTTCGAAAAAAGGAACCGAGAAGAACAAACGGTCACAATCGAAGGATATTCCGATACAATAGGCGATGAAGATGTTGAGGAAGAGGTGCCAGATAGTGGGAAAATTCAAAAGACAAGAACCTATGATAATGAGGAAAATGTAAGTATTATAATGTATTTTTTATTTGTATTGTAAATATATTGAAAGGTAATGGTTAAAAACTTATGTCATTTAACCCAAAATAATCATTTAGTACATTCATTTTTTTAATATGCTACTACAGTGTTATAGAGACCATGGTAGATTAATGTTGCACGTCCCCGACAACAATGTGTTTACTGTATGCTCTTCAATATTGATGTGTTCCTTAAAATGTCCTAACAAATATCAAGTTGTAATGAGGGTATCTGTTAATGAGGGAATAATGATAATGAGGGTTGGGCCCTAACAAAAATTAAGGTATGACTATCCGTTGATGTTGCAGAATTGTAGTCAGTCATCAGTTATTGTAGTTATATGATACTAATTTATTTCTTCTTATTGGTACAAGAAATAAGCAAACAAATGGGAATGCAGCTACTACGTAATGCTATACGCATCGAAGTGTATTGTACATGTTCGTGAGGATATCCTAGAAATCTATGAGGTGAGTACTAAAATGTTCCTGAAGATATCTTAGATATTATATTTAAGCAAAGGAACTTGTCAAACTAATTCTTTTATCTTAAATCGGTTATTTCATAGATATTTCCAAGGGTTGAAAAGCTGAATAGAAAAGAAGATATCAACAGTGCAACAAATTGTTTGGCTAGGTACCTTGTGGAATCCTGCTTCTCTTCAATTAGGAATCAAAATGTGGTATATATTATGAGAGACTAGTATTTCATTACATTGTTGTCCAAATAGTATTTCATTACATTGTTGTCCAAATAGTATTTCATTACATTGTTGTCCAAATAGTATTTCTAATGACTTATACTCCTATCTATAGATTATTACTTTGTTAGCGTTGCTATGAATTTTAGATAGCTAGTGTCATCTTTTCTTGTATTTTGTATGATCTTGATCTATTTCACGAGTCTTTCAAAAAGCCGATTTATAGTGAATTAAAATGATTTTACCATAATATCTTAATAGAGTTTCGAATGAGGAACTACATCTAATGTTCCAATTCTTTACACTGTTCAGAAATTAATGTTGCTCTATCAAAACATACAGTTCAGACACTGTTCCAGACTCGGAACTGCATCCCCGGAAACTACATTTTGTGCATAAATAATCCCGTGCATATCGAGAATTAATCCCCGATGGAGGAAAACATTCTACAGCCCCAACACAGTTCCGCACTCATAACAGCAGTTCTTCTGCTACCGTTTGACCAATAGTTCCACACTTGAAACTCTAAAATCAGTTCCTTAATCTAAACCATGTACTTTATACGATGATCGGACAATCAGTTCCACCCTTGAAACTGCACCTATTCCGAGTTCAGAACCAATCAAAGGAGGTTCCAGAAAAGAATCAAAGGTGATTGATAACCACCTTTGATCCTAGTCATTCAAAGGCGGTTCTTGTAAGCGCCTTTGATCGGAGAGGATCAAAGGCACGACCAGAGAAGTCACTTCAAAAGTGACTTCAAGTGACTTCTCTGGTCTGAAGGAATCGCCTTTAATAGGCCTTGTTTCCACTAGTGACACTTCTTCATGCAGATCACCATGTAAAAAAGCATTATCCACACCCATTTGATGAAATTCTTAACCACGAATAATCGCAACATATAAGAACAAGCGAACCAAACTCATCTTTGCAACTGGAGAAAATGTCTCACTATAGTCGATTCCTTCAATCTGGTGATTTCCAAGAACAACCAGACGAGCTTTGTGACATTAAATGGTACAATCATACTTGAAATTGGTACGATAAACCCATTTGCATCCAATCGTAGTCTTATTTAGAGGTAGAGAATGAAGGATCCATGTCTTATTGCGCTCAAGTGAATTAATTTCACCAGCCATAGCACTATGCCAATGAGCATGCTTCGATACCTTGAAGTAAGTGGTGGGATCTGTACTAAAAGTTACTGCACCAAAAATTCTAAGGATAGTGACTGCACTAGAAGTTACTGCACCAAAAATTCTAAGGATAGTGACTGCACTAGAAGTTACTGCACTATTTGAAGGATATAAAACACCCAAGGATAGTGACGAAATAGGTGTGATCGTAACAGTGGGGTTTTTTAGCATTAGTAACAGATAAAACACAATCTTCTAGATAAGTAGGAGGTCGGTGATTTTGAACACTCTGTTAGAGAGAAGGCATCCTGGTCCCAGGAGGCGCCACCAAAGACAAAATTGTCAGCAAGGCAGGTGGTGAAGCAGACACAACAATTTTTCTGGTGGTGACATCAAGCAGAGGAGACACTGCGTCAGGTGGCGGTTCTAGCAAAGCTACCTCATAGTGCGGTAACCCGTGAGGTGCATCGACTATCGGTGTGTGAGGCACGTCATTCTACAGATCAGCTGATGGCACTTTCCAGAGCAAGACAACGATATGGGTTGGAGGCCACGTCAAGCAGTAAGTAAGCTAGCGACGGTGGAGCGTTTGGCATCCAGGTGGCGTCCGGCGTCAGTGGTGGTGGTACCGATGGTGAGGTGATGGCACCGCTGGTAGTCAATAATGGAGCCGATGGTGAAGAGCTGGATGGCATACCAAATAGAAACTAGTCTTCATTAAAATCATCATCCGACTGTTGAAAAAGGTGCAAGATTCCAAATCATAAAAGCATTAGCCTTTCTTTCCAGCTTGATACTTAAGAAAATTCATCGACGACTTCTTCGAGCACACTTGTCACTAAATCTAGGAATGTAAGTAACAAAACCCAATCATCCAAATACCTTATAATTTGGGGTGCGTTCATAGAATAACTCAAATGGTGTGCGTCCATTGAGTTTTTGGGTCGGTGTCTAGTTAATCAAATATGAAGCTGTAAGAACACATTCTCCCCCGAAGTAAACTTGCAGATTGGCTTGAAAATGCAAAGCACGAGCCACATTTAACAAATGACGATGCTTGAGCCCTACATTACCATTCTACTGCGGTGTATCAACCACATAAGTCAAAAAAATAATTATAGATTCAGTAAAGTATGATCTCAATAGAAATTATATACCATTATAAGCACGAAATGACAAATGGATTGCCCAATTTTATTCTTGATCAAAGAACAAAACTCTATAAATCTAGAAGCTACATTTGACTTAGCCACTAACAAATAAACCCAAACAGCATGGGAGTAATCATCAACTATAGATAAAAAACAAAATGCACCACTAAAAGATGGTGAACTATAAGGACCCATAACATCACAATGTACTAGTTCGAACAAAGAACTAGCATTTCAAGAACTAAAAGGAAAGCTGTGCCTAGTTTTTTTTTCTCTATGACACACAGAGCAAGGATTAGAAGTATTATTGTGCTAAAATCAAGAGTAGGAACATGAGACTACACCATAGAGGATGGATGCCCAACACCTTGATGCCAAAAATCAAATGAAGATGCAGAAACTAAAGAAACTATCAGAACTGACTGCGGGATATGTGACTGAATGTGCGGATCTAGCAGACGAAGCCAATAAACCCTCCCTGCTTTTCACCCATGCCAATCACAGTTTTTGTACTAATTTTCTCTAAAATGCAATAATTTTAAGTAAACAATGATAAACATTTTTAGGCAGATAAAAATCTAGAGCATGATAATAAATGGCAACGCAAGGTATATAAGAGTAGTATCTTCAAAACGTATAGAAACATAATGGGTAGTAGACGAAACATATCCATAAGGCAGTAGAACATTAAGAGAATCAGTAACAACAATAATGTCAATATGAGAACCTTTGTCACCAGTCACATGATATGAGGTTTCTGAGTCAAGAATACAAGGTAAAGTAGGTTTACCTAACCCATTTTCAGAAGGGTAATGTAACTGATTAAATAAATAAACGGTCGTACTCTATTTGTCGTCAGACATAGAAAGGCCAAAATCATATCGGACAGGGGAGCCGGAGGCCTCAGGCCCAAATCCGAGTAGTGAGGTGAAGGCGCCGGTGAACGGCGGCTGAGGGCACTGGTGGGTAACTGAATTAAAATTCAGAGGTAGACATCAAAGAAGATCATAATGGAGTAGCAGCGGCAGATTGAATCAAATCAGAGGTAGGAGAACGATGCGATGACGCATGGAATAATCTGGCGGTGGCACGTTACGTACGGTAGAGGCGCGTGGATCACACGTGCGCCATGTATGAGGTCAGGAATTGAGATCGGCGACTGCAACGATCAAGTGGCGATCCAGAAATCAGGCTGCAAATTGGCAAAAAATTAGACACGGACCGGCGGCGCGTGAATCAACGACGGCAGGGAACGGAAATAATAATCTAGCGCGTGTCGGGTTGTTGGTAATGTGAGCAACACGCGTAGACGACGGAAGCTACAGAAGCTCAAAAACAGCGACGATAATTTTCTTTAAGATATCATGTTTTTAGACTCTGATACCATTTAAGAAAAAAATGAGAATAATTTGTGTTTGTATTAATTATTTGGGGTACATCATATACTGGTACAAAAGACCAATACAGAAAAGGAAAAATAAATATAGTATAATTACAATTGCAAGTAATATTTATTATTCTAATAGTATATATTGATGGAAAATGCATAATAAAATATTAGGTGGACCCATTGGAAGAATCTGTTTTTAACTCTAATTCTTTTTAAGAAATTAAATAATGAGTACGAATTATTCATGCATGGTATCACTATTACTATTAATTAGACTATTGTTATTATTGACAAAAACAAAATATTAATATCGGTAATAGCAAAAAACATTGAAAATTACGTAACAAGATTGTTTTAGTTGAATGAAAATAACATACATTCTATATGGACTTATTCATGATAGGATTTTGAAAAACTTGTATTTACTTACTCCCTGTACGGTACAAATTTGGTTATGTTATTTGCTCATATTATAGCTAATTAAATTTCTTTGATTTTATTTAAAACTCAAATGATCCAGAGGACATTTGGATAAAGACCAAAGGCTCCTTATTCCTCGGCCCAATAGCTATGACATACTCTTTTGGTGGAGAGAAATCTTGGGTTGTTAAAATATCTGATCACGAGAATGGAAAAGTATATTTATCACAAGGTTGGAGATTTTTTTTATTTATAACGATTTGCTTGAGGATGATTTTCTGCTTTCAAATATTTTTGGTATGTTGTTATTGAAGTGGAGATCTTTTGATATGGTGTTGGAAAAATTTCCCAAATACCACAAGAAAATGATATGCTATAATAATTGTTTAAGAAATATATGTAATTTTGTATAATAATCAGAATGGCTTGCTCTTCTTTTGTCTAGTTTTTTTAATTATTTGTATATGAACATTTACTTTCTACTTTTTGTTAATACAGTAAACTATGCGGGTTCCGTCGATGTATATCAAAGTAAACATGCAATCAAAGTTAGTGAAATGGATGGTGTGCCAACCCTTTGGTTTGAAAGATAAGACATCGGTTTCATGGATCTCCAAAGAGAGAAAGATTATTGGTGGTTGGATATTTCATCATGATATTAATTTGATCTCAATATTGTATAACTCAAGATCAATTAGAGGTTGATCAAGTAAGCATTACATCAACCCATTTATCAAAGTGCAAAAAATATGTTGTCCCTGATAGATTATTAATTTGATAACAAGGTTCAACATTTAACCACCAGATTTCAAAGATTAAAACAGAAACTTGCAAGAGAAAAAATATTGGGGTGCTCGATACTTGCACAAAATATTTAATTTGGACTCTGTTTTCTAAGAGGAGGCCAATATTGAACTATTATAGATGTACATAACAAGTGCTTATGGAAAGATTAGGACAAAAATGTACTAGTACATTAGTTTTTATATGATTTTTTAGAAATATGTTTTTTTATAATTTTAATAAGATTAGAAATGAGTAAAAATTTTTAGTAATATTGGTTGCGGGTTCGATTACATGATTTAATAAATTCGGTCTAAATTTATTTTAACTTGTTAATTAGCTTTTGTTGTTTTGAGATGGTGGAGTTTTTGTTGTTAATCGGCAGTGATCGGTTGCTTCAAATTTGTGATATTATTTCAGTTATTTTTAATCTTCCTTCAATTTATTTAAATTTGATGAAGTAAATAAATAAATATATACTGAAAATTATTGATTATAATCTCGATGAAACCATATGAAGATTCCTTCTCAATATTTAATTAATTTTAAGAAAAAATGAGTATGCACTATGCATGCTCGACGTTGTCCTAATTACACTTACACATTATACGTGTACATATGTAATAAATAAAGAAAATGTTTAAATTCAGGGGTCATTAAAAGAATTCTGTAATAATTAAATTACATTTTGATCGTTACATTTTTTTCCCATGCTCAATACTTACACAAGATATATAATATATCAAGTATAGTGAATGTAAAAGAATGATTTATTTTTTAAAATTAACTTTCTTTGTACTATCCAAAATTCTGAAAATAATGAAATAGTAAGCTCGCTAACCATGGGAGGCACAATGCATGCACAACTTATTATTATACAAATGTAGAAAAATAAACATTAAGACAAAAGTTACATCTTCGCTGAGATTATGATAAGAACCGTCTATATAATTTGACGAATCTAAGAACTCCAAATAACCCTCCAAAAGTAAAGTTTAGAATGACTCACCAACTACTTCGTCCTTTCACATTTAAATACTTAAGTTTGGAATATCCATTTATTATCTTTGCAACCTTTTTAATATCAATGTACATAAGAAATTTCCAATTCAAGATGCTTGAGATTCTGCATCGTGGTTGGAATGACACGAGTTTTATCCTCTTGCGAGAGATTTAATGGCAAGTTCACAAGTTCTAGTGAAGTCAAGCCTTGTTGCAGTATCTCACGTCCAAGTAGGTGAGTATACCAAGATTCACTACAATATCTCTTTTATCATTCCCTCAATCAAGTACAAATATAATATACACACACTTCCTCCGCCCCACTAATAATTTCTTACTTTCCTTTTTGGTCCATCCAATTAATAACTTCCCATTTTTAATCTTTCCAAATTTAGCTATAAATATGGGGTCATAACTCTTCTTTTCATTTGAATTATGTTGCTCCACTGTTATCAACCATTAAAAAGATGCCAGAAAGATTTTTCTTAAATTTTGTATAAAAAATAATTTGCAACTTTAAAGTGGGATGGAGGAAGTGTGTATATATATATATGCGTGTATTTATATTGATAGAAAATGATGAAATATTAAGTGAAATTCGAAGAGACTCCTTTTGTCTCTAGTTGTTTTAAAGAAATTAAGTAATGGGTAGGAACAATTCATGCATGATATTAATTTTTTTGTTTTTTTTATTTCACTATTATTATACTTTAAAATTTATAAAATTTTAATCGGTAATCGAATAAAGACAATGTCTTGAAAAAACTATTTTTCCATGGGTATATTGAAAGAGAGGTTAAATTAGAATAATATTTAGATATCCATTTATACTCGGCAGTAACTGAAAATGAAATATTTGAGTTTTGATTAAAAACATTGCATATTTAGAGTTAAACATATAAATTATATGTTTTACTCTAAATATGTAATGTTTCTAACCAAAATTCAAATATTGTAGACGTGTGAGTTTATCCAAATAACTTATAACCCAAATTTGACCCGGTTTTAATTTCTTTACCTCATGAATATTTCATCTTTTGGTGATAAAATAGCAGTTGAGTCCCTAGTCTTTCTATAACTTATGAAAAACCCGTCTTTCAAGATATGTACTCTTAGTTTAATTGGTTTGACTACTCGATTAACTAACTGCTATTTTAAATGTTTGGTTTTGTTAGGTTTTTATGGGGAATAGTTATTATTTTTTACATAAAATATAATGATTAATGTAAAAAATGTAAAAAGTCAATCCAAAAAACCGCTCTTGTTAACCCTGTCATTTTAATGAAAAATATTGTTTTTCAACTAACTCAAATTTCAATGGTCCAACACTTTTTTGGAACTTATATGACTGAAACAAAACTAAACAATACAACACAAACGCACTATTAGAACGTTAAAAAGTGTCCCAATAGGTGTACTGGGGCACTTCCATTCATATAATGCTTCTAAAATGTCCCTTTATTGCGAGTCCATGTAGATCTTGGCTCGCTATATTAAGCGACTCTACAGACAAGATATACGATTATTTTTATGCGTCCTAATCACTCCCCCCCCCTTCATTTTGATTATTTATTTTTACTGGGTTTTCAATGAGCATTTTGACCATAAATATCTCTAGTTACCAATAACAATGCTGCATAAAAAATTGATATTTCGAAAATAGATGTTAACACGAATATAAAAATATTTCACATGATATTTTTGTTATATATGAATCAACTTATATTTATGGTCAAAGTTTACAAATTTTTTGACTCCCAAAAAGCAATTAAACAAAATGAAGTGGGATGGGGGTATTATATTATGTTACTTTTTAATAATGATATTGGGGTAGATTAGTTCATTCCATTTTCTTATCTTAGTTGGTGAGAAATGGTCGTGCGAGGTCGTTTGAAGGGTTTCCCACGTAGAGATGGATCTTCTGCGTATTGGCGATGGCGACGACGATGGGGTAGTCTGCAGCGAGGCACTAGAATTTCAAGGTGGGATGGTCATAACTGTCGATGGCGTTGAATGAGGCCATTTGGTCTATGATAACATTCCAGGCGGAGGTTCACATGGATTTCACGGTGGAGATGACCAATCCTAACGGTAGACATGGGCCCCAAGGGAGCTTGGTGAGAGAGTTGACGAAGGAGGAGCTGCGGGAAATGGAACTGGGATCTTCAGCGCGGGACACGAACGCGAGACGTGATTTGTTTGGCTGGGGATTCAAAATTGTGGCATTGTTCTCTTAAGTGTGAAGGCGGTGACCCCGGAGGATGCGGCCGCGAGGGAGATGAGGATGGGATTCACAGCGGAGGATGCCATGTTTTCTGGTTGGGTTTCATTTTCCTTTTGTGGTGGTGGGGTTCTTTTATTTAAACTAGATGTGCAAAATACACACATTCATATATATTGCTAATAAACACACCTAATGTGTATGATAAGCATGCGACCAACTAATATATCGTTCTAGAAATGTTTATTACTTGAATAATAATTATTCACCGTCAAATTGTATTTATTTATACTTTATTAATGCAATGGAATAAATAAAACTAGCACAATTTCTGCATCGACCAAGAATTAATAGAAATGGTGTGAAAAGAAGAAGCATGACTTGAATAGAAGAAAAAAAAGAAACATGTATAATAGAATTATAATGAGATCAACTTAGTTCCAGAGATAAGAAAAGACATTTATAAGGGGTAACCAAGAAAATAAAGATCTTTTAAGCACCAGTATATGTAGATGAAAACCCACCATTGATGTCATCAAAAATTCATCTTGAGAGTTTTGTCTTCCAATCCAAGCAGTTCAGATAAACAAAAACTGGAGATGGATTTGGAGTAAAGAAAGGCCTTGTTAACCATTTCTTCTTGCATACGAAGAAAGATGAAATAAAGAAAATAGTTCCGAGCTTTCTACTGATCACTCGGTTTGGAAAGAAGATATTGTTGATATTAAGAAGAATTTGAAGTTATCCATAAAGAAAGAGAAGAAAGATCTTAAAATTATAGAAACTAAAGATGCGGAAATCATTGAGCTTCAGAAGAAAATTAATTATAGAAGCTGGAAAACATCAAACTTGATCATTGATAATTAATCATGATATGCATTGATAATTAAGTATAAGGGCTTAATTACTCACCTGTCCAAGCACTTGCATGCATTCTCACTGTTGTAACTTGGATTAGTTAAGTTCTCATCTTCTGATCCTTAATTTCAATCACTTTTTTACTTTGTCTAATTTGAGCTTTTGACCAAACTTTCGTTTTAACCGAAGTTATTATCAGACTGGTTTTTGAAATGGATGTGCACGAAATATGCACATTGATATTGCTAATACACTGAATGTGCACGATATAAGCACACGACCAGCCATATACTTCTATTTTTTCTCCGTCCCATAAAAAACGTCTTATTTTCCTTTATAGTTTGTCCCACAATAAAAGAATTTTACGCTAAGAAAAATTCCCATAAAATACCCTCATAATTTGTGCAACATGAAATGAAATCCATGTGGTTCTCCCAAACTTTCTAATTTAGATCAAAGTCATGTGAAAAAAGGTGTCACATCAACTGCATAAATATTTGATTCGTATACAATTCAGAAATTTTAATAGGGATGGATGCAGTAGATTTTTAGTTATTGAATAATATTTATTCACCGTAGATTTATTCAATTTATTTAAAACAATTGAAAGAAACAAATAAATATATACTGAAAAAATAATGCTTATGGAGCTGAAGACGTCGGGATCAAGCACGGGAGCTCCGATAATGGTATCGAAAGCTACACGCAGCTACCCCTCTCCAGTGTTCGCCTGCTTCGGCTAGAAGACCGTTGTCGTATACTAGATCACCTTCGTGGCATTGGTCCAGAGCACCACCTCTAACTTGTCACGCGACGGAAACACATGTGCATTTATAAAGAAGGTTGTAGATGGTGGCGGACGTTTATAAATAAAGTTGTAGACGGCGGCGGCGGTTTGTAAATAAGGTTACAAATGACGACGGCGGAGGTTTATGAAGAAAATTCCAGAAGGCGGAAATTCCAATGTAGTCCTTTTTATTTAACCTTTTTCCCCGGTTATTTTTTTTATTGGGAGAAATTATTTTTTAGTTTTTACCACAAAAATCACTGCTTTTTTTAGAGTGAAACGACAGTAACGAAACTGGGACTATTGGAAAACTTTTTTTTGCTGATTATTTGTTTTAATTTAGTTTTCGATTGGAACTAAAGTGGATTGATTTCCCCTTGAGGACCTGATAAAATGGCTATATTATATGAATCTGATTCATAATTGTACTTTGTGAATCTAGTTTAGTGTTAGAATAATTTTTTAACTTTCTACAATTTATTCAAATTTGATGAAAGAAACAAATAAATATATACTGAAAATATATTGATTAAATTCTCGATGAAATCATATGAAGGGCCTATTTTAATCTTTTAATTAATTTTACGAAAAAAATGAGTATGCACGATGCATGATCGACATTGTCTTCATCATACTAACACATTGTACGTGTAGATATGTAATAAATAAAGAACATGTTTTAAGTCATGGGTTAATAAAATAATTCTCTAGTAATTAAATTTTACCGATCGTGCAAAAATAATAATTGGTGTGCTCAATACTTGCGCAAGATATATAATAAATCAAGTATATTGAATGTAAAAGAATGATTCATTTTTTTTAAAGCTAATGAAATAATAAGCTAGCTAATCATGGGAGGCACAATGCATGCACAACTTATTATTATATAAACGTAGCAAAATAAACATTCAGATAAAAGTTACATATTTACCGATAATTTAATAAGCACCGTCTTTATCATTCGATGAATCTAAAAACTCCAAATAATCCTCCAAAAGTAAAATTTAGAATGACTCACCAACTACTACGTCCTTTCACATTTTAATACTCAAGTTTAGAACATCTATTTATTATATCTACAACCATTTTAATATCAATATACGTAAGTACTTTTCAATTCAAGATGCTTGAGATTCTGCATCTGGTTGGAATGGCACGAGTTTCATCCTATTGGAAGAGATTTAATAGCAAGTCCACGTATTTCTGTGACGTCAACCCTTGTTACAGTAACTTACGTCCAAATAGATGAGTATACCAAGATTCACCATAACATCTCTTTTATTCATTCCCTCAATCAAGTATAAATATTATATATATATATATATACAAAGTGGAGAAAATGTGCCGCTCCCTAATAATTATCAAAGTGGAGAAAACTTGCCGCTCCCTAATAATTTATTAATTTGACTCCGAGGCTCAACATTTATCCACCTTATTTGAAAGAATAAAACAAAAAAACTTAACATTAAAAAAATGTGAGCGATTTAAATTGCATATTGATCATACAACGCTAATGCTTGCACGAGATATTTAACATGGAGTCTGTTTTTCTGAAAGGTAGCCAATATGGAACTACCGTGGATTTAACATATACATATACAAATATTGGGCCTAAAATGTACTAGTGCATGCGAATTTTTCTTTAAGTTTTAAAAAAATAGTTTTCCATAAGTTTGTATAAAATTAGGATTGAGCATGCAAATAAGTAAAACTGGTTGTGGGTACGATTACCTTATTCCATAAACTTGCTTTCAGTTTCTTTTAACTTGTTAATTTTTGTTCTTATGAGATGGTGGAGTTTTTGTTGTTAATCGGATGTGATGGGTTGCTTCAAATTTGTGATTTTATTTCTGAGACTTTTTAACTTTCTTCAATTTTTTCAAATTTGATTAAAGAAACAAATAAATATATACTAAAAGAAAATTGATGAAATTCTCGATGAAACCATATGAAGGGTCGATTTTAATGTTTAATTAAATCTAATAAATAATGAGTATACACGATGCATGCTCAACTTTTGTTCTAATTACATTAACACATTGTTCGTGTACATATGTAATGAATAAAGAACACGTTTTAATTTACAGATCATTAAAAAAATCTCTAGTAATTAAATTGCATATTGATTGTGCGAAAATAATAATTGGCGTGCTCAATACTTGCACAAGATATACAATATATCAAGTATATTGAATGTAAAAGAATAATTTTATATATTAATGTTAATTTTCTCTAAACTATCTAAAATTTTGAAAATAATGAAATCGCAAGCTAGCTAACCATGGGAGACACGATGCAGGCACAATTTAGTATTATATAAAGGTAGCAGAATAAACATTTAAAGAAAAGTTATATCTTCGCCGAGATTATTATAAGCATCGTTTTTATCATTCGGTGAATCTAAGAACTCCAAATAATCCTCCAAATAATTAAATAATTACATTTAAATAATTAAGTTTTTATCACATTTAAATAATTAAGTTTTTATCACATTTAAATAATTTAGTTTGGAACATCCATTTATTATCTCTACAACCTTTTTAATATCAATCTACATAATCACTTTCCAATTCAAGATGCTTGAGATTCTGCATCGTGGTTGCAATGGCACAAGTTTCATCCTCTTGCAAGAAATTTAATAGCATGTCCACATGTTTTGGTGAAATCAAGCTCTGTTGCAGTAACTCATGTCCAAGTAGGTTGATATACCAAGATTTACCACAAAATCTCTTTTATTCATTCCCTCAATCAAGCATAAATTAATATATTATATATGCATATATTTTATATTGATAGAAAATAATGAAATATTAATTGAAATTTGAAGAGACTCCTTTTGTCTCCAGTTGGTTTAGAGAAACTAAATAATGGGTAGGAACAATGCATGTATGATATTATTATTTTTGTTGTTGTTTTTATTATCATTATTATTATACATTAAAAATTATGAAATTTTAATCAGTAACAGAATAAAGACAAAGTTTTGGAAAAGACCATTTTTCCATAGGTATATGGAAAGATGAGGTTTAAATTAGAATAATAAGAAGATATAGATTTACACTCTACAGGTATATGTGAAACATTTGACTTTAATTTGACTAATTTTTTTTCATATTTAGAGTTAAACATATTAATTATGTGTTTTACTCCAAATATGTAATTTTTCTAACCAAAACTCAAATATTGTAGGCATGTGAGTTTACACAAATAGCTTATAACCCAAATTTGACCCACATTTTAATTGCTTTAACTCGTAAATTTTGCATCTTTTTGTGATAAAATTGCACTTCAGTCACTGATCTTTCAAAAACTTATTCAAAAGACGAACTCTTAGTTTAATTGGCTTGACTATTCGATTAACTAACTGTTATTTTAAATGTTTTGTTTTGTAAGGTTTTTATTGGAATAGTTATTAGTTGTTTTATATAAAATATAATGATTAATATATAAAATTTCAAAAGTCAATCCAAAAATCTGCTCTCATTAACTCTTTCATTTGAAATAAATAATAATTTTTAACTAACTAAAAATTCAATTGTCAAACACTTTTTTGGAACTTATTTGACTGAAATAAAAGTAAACACTACAACACAAATGCCCTATTAGGATGTTAAAAAGTGTCCCAATTGGTCTTCACTGGGGCGCTTCCATCCATATGACCCTTCTAAAACGTCCCGTTATCACGAGTCCCTATATATCTTAGGTCGCTGTATTAAGCGAAATTATGGACAGGATATAGGGTTGTTTTATGCTTCCTAATCCTTCCGTCCCACTTCATTTTTCTGAAATTACTTTGTCACGATTTTCAATGATCAAGTTTGGCCATAACTATCTCTAGTTGCGTATAATAATGCCGTTTAAAAAATTGATATTTAGAAAATAGATGATAAGACGAATCTAACATTATTCACATTATATTTTTATTATATTTGAATCAATTTATATTTATGGTCAAAGTTTACAAAGTTTCATCCACAAAAAGAAATTAAGAAAAATGAAGTGGGACGGAGGGAGTATTATATTATGTCACTTTTTAATATTGATATTGGGGTGGATGAGTTCATTCCATTTTTTATCTTGGCCAGTGAGGGATGGCTGCGCGAGGTTGGCTGAAGGGTTCCCCACGCAGATATGGAGCTTCTACGAATTGGCGGCGACGATGGCGGAAGGGTAGTACAGTGTGAGGCATTGGAATTATGAGGGGAGCTATCGTAGCTATCGGCGGTGTTTGATGACGCCATCTGGTCCATGATAACATGACACGCGGAAGTTCACGTGGATTTCATGGTAGAGATAACCGGTCCCAGAGGCAGATATGGGCCCCACAAGTGGTTGGTGAGGGAGCCAAAGAAAGAGAGAGCTT
>JAULKM010126628.1:0-20074 GCA_032355605.1 Rubia tinctorum | reverse complement strand
AATTGTATTTATATATGAAATTTTAAAATCTTGATTTTAAAATAATTTAATCTACTTTCAATTGAGTATTAAAAAATTTATTATAAATTTTACTGGGATTAAATATGGTAAAATTTACTATGTAAATAATAAAATGATGGTTCAAAATGTATGTGTTAAAGTGAGAGCTTCGATATGAGGGTCTGAATATAAAAGCACGGTGTCAATTAAAAATACATTCACGTCAGATTCGAGGCTTCAAATGACTCTCGCATTGGAGACATTATTTTGGTTAGAGATTCTCTTTGTATTATGAGGCAATCGACATTCACCCAACTGAGTCGCACATTGGAGATGTTCTAAGACTACACCAATATCTTTCATCGGTTAGGAAGACTAACTAGTAGATTAATAAAACATCTTGTTTTTAGTTTTTAAAGTTGAATTAAAAGTCTTTTAAAAAATTGAATTAAAATATTTTCATAATTATAAGTATGTTATTATAATAATATTTAAAAAATTAAATCACTTCATAAGTGATTATCTTGTCCCTTTTTTAATGTCATCAATTTTTTAACACAGTTTTTTTAATTGTCATTTTTTTCCGTCGAACTGAATTATCACTCCCATAATTTTTCCCTTTTCCTATCCTATGCTACTTCCGTTGAATTATGACAAAAGTTGATGAATTAAAGGTGTAATATGTTACAAAGGAAAGGGGTAAATTTGGAATTTAGAAATTTGGTACCCCCTAACAAAGAAAAGGGGTAATGATGTGGTATTCCCAATCAGGCTAAATAGCTGATAATCACCATGTATCGCCTTGACCCTGCATAACAAATCTCGGAAGTGATTCCGGAGAAAGGGTTCCGACAATCAAGTCAGTACTCTCCTTCAGAAAATTAGTATTTCTCAGTCTAGTTTCACTTACCTCAGTCAGTGTTATTGTTCTTGTATTTACAGAGGATTGTAGTTATTACTCCGCGTTGTCAGGATTTCAAATCGTGGGCTGCATCATGGTCCCTATAAACCTAGTTCGTTTCTTGGTTCATGGTTGAGTCCTGATCGTGGTTTCGTCTTTCTCGTTTGGTGACTTAGTCATTTTGGACATGATTCCGCTTTTCTCGTTTCGTAGATAAGAGCTCCTAGTTGTGTTTATTAGTTCGCAGCTAAGGTCAACATTATGTGGGTCATGGGATAGGTATACACCATAAGCCCTCCTTCTCCTAGCCATGAAGACTAAGAAACACGAAACGATGACTTTGTTTGTGGAATGTATGTGAACTGTTGTTTCATGAGTTTCTTAAGCTGTAATAACATGTCCGCCATTAATGTAACATTGTCTTCATGAAGTGTTGTATGCTTCTTGGATATGCTTGCAATTTTGTTGGGGTTTCTGATTTTGAATTTTGAATTTGAATCTTCACTGTATGTGTCGTACTTCCCATAGACTTACCTGTTTGAGATTTTGTTTCATTGAACCGAGATTTCCTCCTTTTTTTTCGTTGTACCATTCCGAGATTTCCTCTCCTACCATTTCATTTTACTCCTTTATAATTTTTTTATTTTGATGACATAACTCTGTCACTATTTAGTGTATTATATCTATTCATATACAACCGCCTTCTCGTATTCCTAAATAGGTAAGTCACTTTTGTCAAACATTCATCATTATTTTTCTGTCTGATTTAACTCCTCTTGGTTTTTCGGTTTTTTAAATTAAATTCCATAACCTTTCTGGAATCTTCATCTTCTTCCTTTCTTCTTTATTGTTCAGTTCCTCATCGTACTCCATCAACTCGTAAGTTTCTTTGTTCTTAATCATTTCTCCCCTACTAAGATGATTCTTATAATTGTGAATTTGTACGGTGTCTCTATTCTAGTGATTTTGTTGCTCAATTTTGGTCTAGAAGTTCTCTGATTGTTTTTTCCGGGGTGTATTTTGTGTTCCTGTTTTTAGCTTTTACCGGAATATACCCTTTGCATTCTGTAATTCTAATTGATAGACCTTTCGTCTGAATCTTAGGAGTTACCTCTGCTCAAATGTCTACCTCTAATGTTGCTAAACCTTCCATAAAAGATGTCCAGGTTGACGATGGCAACTCCGGGGAAATTTCCGACCATCTCACCTGTTCTTCTAACGTTAGTAGCGTTCTTCCGATTGCCACTTGGAAAATTTAAAGAATAATTTTCCTTTCTTGTCTGTATGATTTTAGGGCTCCTGATAACTCTGAGAGTGTTCGCACTCCTCCTCTTGGCTTTATCTCTTCTTATCTAGATTATCTTAAATTATAACTCGTTTTTCCTTTATCTCGGCACGTCATAGATTTTCTATCCCATTATCGAGTTTCATTATTTCAGCTTCATCTTAAGGGAATCTCGATCATCGTGGTTTTCTATCATGTGTGCGAGCAAGCTCAAATCATTTTTTTGATTGACCTATTCTGTAGCCTATATCAGTTAAACAAGGTGAAAAACTCATCTGATGAATTCACCTTTTATCATGTCATTCCCAATGTTAAGTTTGTCAACGGATTTCATAATAACTATGGGGTATGGCATAAAATAAATTCTTAAAACTTGGTAATGGGAGCGAACAAACTCTTCATGTTTGGAACTATAATGTTCCAAAATCCAAACTTCCTAAGGCAGGGGTTCATCTTAATGCTAACTCTGAGGTTGTATTAAGACTCAACGAACATTCGATATGTCTTCGCCAAGGTGATTTTAAGAGCGAAGGTGTTTGTATGCCATTACATTATCGTTTACCCTTGTCATACTTATTTTTATCCCATATTCTTGACATTGTCCCCTTATTGTCGCGTGTTCCTCTAACTTATGTTGTATACTGGATTGTAGATATGGATTTAGCTAAGCCTTCCGTTGAGAGGTCATTTTTCTGACGATGAAAATGAAAAGGCGGAGGTCACGCCATCCAAACGAATGATATCGTTACTGATGATGTCCTACAGGAGAATATTGCCAGAAAATTCTCAATTAATTCTACTGAAGCAAAAGCCCATGAAAGGGAAGAGGTAGTTATTGACAATGCTATTGATACTTCCAGAAGAAGGAGGAGAAAAATAAATCCGGTGAATTGTCAACTGTCTTGGAGCCCCCCTGTGAAAAAAGGTGTACTAGCCAGTCCTGACCTAAACTTCCACCGTGAAGCCATAACTTGATTATAGAAGGAACTATTCCTGATACTCTATCTAAATTTTCACTCCATGAAACAATGGTAGTGGTAAATTTGTTAAAAGTTTAAAATTATATTTGGTATTCCTTTATTGTGATGTCTAACTGTCATATTTGCTTGTGCATTTTTATGGAAATGTCATAAGGTTGGTGAGAGTCTTCAGCTTGTTAGCGAGCTAGTTGTGAAATTCTCTAAGGAGGACGGTTTCCTCCTGGAAAATGTCAAGCTAATGAGGAGAAGTGTGTTGCTATGAAGATCTCTCTTAAAGTTACTGAGGAGCGTGTACAGACTACTGAGGAGTGTGCACAGGCCACTGAGGAGGAAGCAAATAAGATGTGTTCCGATCTGGAGGAGATGCAGACTAATGGTGCTTCTTCACCTAGGTATCCCCAAGTCCTTATTGATCGTATCGTTAAAACAAAGTCTTTCTTCAATCTATTTGAGGAGATTTCTAGCTCCACTCGTAACGTTGGTTATTGCAAAGCTTTAGTTGAACTACGAGGGCTAAACCCTACTCTGAAGGTTAAGAAATTTCCTACACTGGCTACGTCTGAGGAAGTATTAGAGCAACAGAAGACTGCACTTAATAATGGTTTCATTAGTAGTATTTCTGATGGTGGCCATGTTTATGCTCTGCTATCACACCTCGCTAGTCTTCCTTCTTTTCCCTATATGTCTGAGCTGCAGAAGTGTGTAGTTGATTCTCTTGACAATCTTCCATTTGATTCTTGCGATCCTAAGCCCCCTTCTAACCCCAAGGCCAATGCGGACACAGAGGTTTCTGCTCAGCATGCGAACAAGGAGGATTCTGCTCTTGTTGTCCATCATTCAACTGCTTCCCGTTCTAATGTTAATTGATCTCAGTGTTATGAATTTTAAGACCATTTTTATTTGTAATTCGTAACAATACTCTGATATATGCCTACATTGTATGTACTACTTTGGATATTAATTTGTTATCGTCATTCTAATTTTGCAATTTCTCCTCGTATTTATTCATATGCAAGGTTTTGATATTTTGGTCGACCATAAGTTTTTGAAACATCTTGACTCTTTGTGATCCAATGTTCATTTTTCATCGTCATCTTTGGTTTGTATCCTCTCATTCCTATTACCCCATTAGGCTGGTTGAAACTACTTGGTCTCTATCCAAGGAATACCTTGAGCTGTTTTCTGCTGATTGTTTTTCTGCTTTGGAGTCTATTCTATTATGTCTTGGATTGCACATTCCTACTTCTTCATCATCTCCATCTTCTTCTATGGCTTGCCCTTGTAGTAAGTTTGTACCTGAAGGTTATAGTACTGAATCTCTAGACAAGGATATCATTCGTAGCTTAGTTAATCTTGAATATATCGGCGTATACATGTGTTCGCTCAATCTTCCTAGCAGCGTCCAGGAATGGGCGTTATCATTAGGTGTTCATCTTAAGTATATGCTACTTAGTATTAATGAACTGGAGCTTAGATGGAAGAAGACTCTAAAGGAATTAAAAGATTATATTCGTGAGCTGAAGGAATTCTATGCCGAAAAAACAACCTTATTTAGCGACAACAATTAAGTTTGGTTAAAATGATTGGTCAGCAAGAAGAGGCTAAGAATTTGTCTACAAGTAAGGCGCGCGAAGCTCATCAAAATACCTTGATTATTGATAAGAAGTGTTCTCGTATTGACTAGTTATTGGATCGAGTGAAGAAGAAATAGGATGAATGTGATCATCTTTATTCTTCCTCGGCTGGGTGGCAAAGTAGATTTGACGAATAGTTTGCCGTAAATACCCAACTACATAGTGAGAATGACCATCTTCGTGCTGAGTATAATTGCCTTGATTCATGTGTGCACCAGATTGAACAAGCTTGTGTTGATTACAAAGATAAACTCCAGGCTCTTCCATCACCATCTTGTGGTTCTACTGGCTGTAGAGATCTGATTATGAATATTGGCGGGCAGAGAATTAATTTTTCTGAGTTTTTTAGGTCACATATTTCCGACTAGAGGATGAAGTATGCAACTTAAGGATGAAAACAAGAGTTATCAAGACATTGTTGACGTTGTGCGTATTCAGCTTAATCGCTAGGATTTCGGCCTTATAACTGACTTTAAGGCGTATTATGTGAAGTATCTTGATTGTATAGAACAAAGAGGTCAAACACGGCATCCTGACTACTTGTACATGAAATAGCAGTACGGTCATATTATTTATGAGGAATGTGAGGCTGAGCAATCCCATCATTGCGGTGGTTCTTCATCTTCTGGACATCTCGCTCATCAAGGCGTAAATATCTTTTCATTTTATTTGATGTACTAGTTTTATTTTCCAAATGTTTCAAGTAGTAATCTTATGTTATGTTTATTTACCTTTTGGAATCCGATTCGTTTTCTATTGACTAATATAAAATGCTATGCTTTATGCATTTGCACTTGTATGTTTGTATTTTCGTTTGCGAGGTCTATTGCTTTCGTAATTGAGGTCGTAAACCTTTATTGTGCAAAGCTGCAAGGTTTATCGCTTGTTTTTGTCGCTGTTTTTGTAGGCACACTTGCTTTTTTGCAAAATCTATAGCTTTCAAAATTGAGAGCTAGTATTGTGCAAAGCTGCAAGATTTATCGCTTGTGTTTGTCGTTGTTTTTGTGGGCATATCTTCCTTTTTGAAAGATCTATGGCTTGTAGAGTTAAGGTTACGAAGTTGCAAGATCTATAACTTGAAAAATTGAGAGCTTGTATTGTGCGAGCTGCAAGATCTATCACTTGTTTGTGTCGCTGTTTTTGTAGGCATATCCGTATTTTTGCAAGATCTATGGCGTGCATAGTTAAGGTTACAAGGTTTAAAGATCTATAGCTTGCAAAATTGAGAGCTTGTATTGTGCGAACGTCAAGATCCATCGCTTGCTTTTGTTGATGTTTCCGACTTTGTTATTCATATTTTGACAACTTTTTAGCTGCGTCATTATTGGTTAAATTTGATTGTTCGCGACTACAAGGCACAATATTTGATTTTGTTTGTGATGTGCCACAACTGGATACTTTTTGTTACATTAGATTTTTCATAAAATATAAATAAAGAATATTATGGTTTTTGCCCCAAAAAAAAGCTTTTTGATATTTATAATGTACCATTGCAATGATATCACCTTCGAAACTGAACAGAGATGCGAACACCGCTAATGATCATATCATGGCTCCTATACAACTGAATTTTCCATATCTTTCTCAAAGATCTAAACATAGAACTTCCTTAGGTTGATCACATGCCAAGTGTTGTGGACGCCGCTGCCATCCAATCTTTCTAACTCGTAGCAGTTGGATCGGTGCGCTTTCGTTATCTTGTACGGGCCTTCCCACTTTGGGCTTATTTTTCCTTTTTCTTCTGCCAGGCTTGCTTCATTCTTCCGCCAGGCTTGCTTCATTCCTCCGCAACACGATATCACCAATTCGAAATTGTGTCTTTTTTACTCTCATTATATGCTCTGGCCATCTTCTTTTTGTACTTTGCCTCTGTGATCGTTGCCTGTTGTCTTTTCTCCTCGAGTTTGTCTAAATCTAATTTCATCATTTTTGGATTATCGTCCTCATTGTATTTTTCCACTCAAAGGCTTAAGTTCCCGATTTCTACTGGTATTACTGCCTCATGAACATAGGCTAAACTGTACGGCATTTCTCCAGTTGGTTCTCGAGCAGTTGTTCTGTATGACCATAGTGTGTTGGATATCTCATCAACCCAACCAGTTCGATTTCCTTCCAATATTTTTTGAATTCCAAACTTTGGTTCTGTTAGTTACCTCCACCTGACCATTTTCTTGAGGATGGGCTACAGACGTGAATTTTTGTGCAATCCCTAACTTTGAGCACCATTAGGTAAATGTCTCACTTGTGAACTGTGTACCATTATCTGTTACAATAGTTTGAGGCACCTCGAAGCAACAAACTATGTTCTGTCGAACAAACTTTCTCGTTTCTTCTGCCGCGACTCTTCCCAGTGGCTTTGCTTCTACCCACTTCGTGAAGTAGTCAATGCCCACAATTAGAAATCTTGCATTTCAAGCTTCTTTGGGAAAAGGTCAAACTTGGTCGATTCCTTATTTATCAAATGGCCAGGCTCCATATATTCTTGTTAAAGTGGCATGTAGCTTATGTGATATCGGGACATCAATTTATCAACTTTTGAACTTTAGCACGAAGTCATGCGCATTGTTGAAAATGGCTGGGCAATACTAATATGATTGAATTATCTTCTTCGCAATTATTCGAGACCCTGATGCATTTCACTTAATCTTTCATGCATTTTTTTCATGATTTCGCATGCTTGCGATGGTTCTACACACTTTATCCATGGAGATAAGAAACCCTTTTTGTATAAGATTCCCCCTTCATAAATGTAGTTATGAGATCGTAATTCCAACTTTCTTGCCTGTATCTTATCTGCTGGTAATTTTCCCATTGCAAAATACTCTTTCAACAGTGTCATCTAGTTTACTTCTTCTGTCTGGACCATTGACATAGTTGTTATTACTGTACTTCTGACTGGTATGACCTCCACTTTCACATCCTTCTACCCTATCAACAAAAAAAATCTAGCTGTCTCCAATTTACTCAAGACATTTGCCTAGATATTTTCACTTCTTAGTAAATATTGAACATCAAAGTATTTGAGTTGAGCGATAAGCTGACAGACTCTTCCTAAATACTTCATCAACTGCTCTTCTCGCACTTTGTATCTTTGACCTTCATCCTAATGGTAAGGTCTAAGACACGTGTTAGTGCTTCATATTTTGCTTCATTGTTGGTGAGTGGAAAGTCGAAACGAAGTGAACATTTGTACTCCTCTCCTTCTGGATTTACCAGTAGCAATCATGCGCCGTAACCTTTTTTACTAGATGCTCCATCAATGAATAGTTTCCATGTGTTGTCTACCCACTTGGATTTCCCTTTGTTGATTCCAAGATTTTCTTGTGCACTTGCCTCTCGTGCATATGCACTTGTCAAATCCGCAATGAAATATTCTAAGGTTTACGCCTTTATTGTAGTTCACGGTTGATACTGGATCTCATACTACCCCAATTAAAGAGACTACTTGGTCATTCTGCCGGACGATTTAGGATTAAAATATATTTTTTTGGGTATTCAGTATGCACGACGATGCTATGACTCTAGAAATAGGTTCGCAATCTCCTTAATGAATATACCAAAAACTAGAGTTAACCTTTCAATTGGCAAGTATGTTTTCTCTGCACTTTGCAGTATTCTACTGATGTAATACACTAACACTTATTTTTTGCCTTCTTGACGCACCAAAACTGAACTTACTGCCTTTGTTAAAATCGCTAGGTATAAATATAAAGTTTCTCCAGGGATTGGTGACTTCAATGTTGGCAATGCTTGAAGTTGTTCCTTCAATGACTCATACACTTTCCGACTTTTCATCGTTCCAGCTGAACTTTTTAACCTTTTTAAGGATTTGAAACAAATCTGCTGAGCGACGCAAGTGATCCCATTAATATATGCACTTCCTTGACTGCTCGCTGCTGAGGAAGGCCAAATATTGCTTGTATTTTTTATGGGTTAGCCTTAATCCCTTTGGAGGATACTTTTTATCCTAAAAACTTTCATGCGCCTACTCCAATTATGCATTTCTTGGGATTAAGTTTCATACCAATCACACCTAGTGTATCTAAAGTTTCTTTCAAGTCTTATGCAAAGTGGCATATCCTTTTACTTTTGATAACCATGTCGTCAACATATGCTTTAACATTTCATCCTACTTGATTGCGAAATGCAATGTCGACTACTCTCTGATATGTTTCTCCTGCATTCTTTAGGCCAACCGGTATCTTCACATAGCAAAACACTCCAAAGCTTGTTGTGAAGACCATTTTTTCTGTATCTTCTGGGTTCATCAATATTTGTTCGTGCCCTTTATTCGCATCCAATAATGCTAGGACTTCGTATCCTAATAATGCTTCTACTAACTGGTTAATTTTGTGAAAAAAGATAGCATTCTTTTGGGCATACCTTTTTTAGATCAGTGAAGTCCATACACATTCTCCATCCTATGTCTGCCTTTTTTACCATCACTGGGTTCGCTAACCACTTTGGGTAGATTACCTCCTTCAAAATACCAGCCTAGAGCAATGCTCTAATTTCTTCTTCGATCACTTTCTATCTGTCACTAGCAAAGCTTCGTTGCTTTTGCTTGACTAGTTTGTGTTAGGAGATTCCTCTCCTTTTCTTGATTTGTGTTAGGAGATTCCGATTCTTCTTGGCCATTCTCCGTATCTACTTTACTGTGCTCCTATTTTTTTTACTGGAAACGTGTGCTTGATCTTAACTGGGATGCATGCTCTTATTGTGCCCAGCTATTCATTCTTGTATATGGTGATTTTGGCTTCTTTCACTTCTGATGAACACCATTGTTTACTCAGAAGGGAATGAGGGACTTTAAAAGAAAAAAAATCTTCTCGTCCTCACAGAAGGAGCCAATGATGTGGTATTCCTGATTAGGCTAAATAACTGATATTCACCGTGTATCGCCTTGACCCTACAAAACAAATCCCCGAAGTGATTCCAGGGAAAGGGCTCCCACGATCAAGTCAGTACTCTCCTTCAATGAATTGGTATTTCTCAGTCTAGTTTTACTTACACCAGGTAAATACATTTATAACCGTAACTTTAAAATGAAAGTGCCAATATAACCCTGGAATCTCATCACAGCTCCCACCACCAGCTATAGCCATCACCACCCATCACAATCACCACCACCAGCCACAGCTATCACCACCCATTATAGCCACCACCACCACATGCCCCAGAGACCATCATCACCCATCCTAGCCATCACTATCTATCACACCCACCACCACCACACTGCCCAACACCTCTACTCAAATAAGATTTTTTCCTTTTGCCCTCCCTGTCACTAATAATGTGATATAATTTTTTCACACGTTGTCACCGCAGTCATCTTTTTCCGCCACTCACTTTGTTATCCCTAATTTACGCCAATGTGTGGACAAAAGTCATCTTGTTTCCTTGAGCTCTACCGACTATACATGAAACGTGTGATTCCCATCCCACCGGCAATTTGGCCCTCAGGAAACTAACCCATATCGCGATGTCGGATTGGTTGGTGTTGGTGACGAATCTGGGCGGGTGTGGGCGGGAGGGGGTTGGTGGGAATATGATATGGGTTGTGGCGGGTGGTGGTATGGTTGTGGCGGCAGGTGTTTGGTGTAACAGAAAACGACGATGGGGAGATGAGATGGTGGAAGGGTGGTGGCACGGTTGTGGATGGAGGTGTTTGGGGTAACAAAAATCGATAATGGAGTATATTAATCCCAGCTCCAGTTGAAGGCAGAAACCGCTGCCAGAGTATTTGGTGAAGAAAGAAAGAAAATGAGCGGGTTGATGGCAGAAAGAAACGGGGAAGAAAGGGTTTTCTAATTTTCTTTTTTTAAAAAAATTTAAGGCAAGGGCAATATTGTCATTTCATCAGAATCTGACCAATTCCACCTTGACTAAAAAGTTAATAAAGTCAAAAGTTATTTTGGCACTTTATGAGATTGCAGGGTTATATTGGCACTTTCAGCCTAAAATTAGGGTTATTTTAGCACTTAACTCAAAAGGAAATTATGAAAGGGGGTCATATAAAAAAACCAACCCCATTAAGAAATTAGGCCAAGGACCAGAGGGAGTATTTTGATAAAATAATAATAATAAAGGATCTAAGAGCAAAAATGACTTCTAGTTCCTCATTAAGTGTCAGAATAACTCCAAAAATATTTTTAAATGCCAAGACAATCTTAGACTCGTTTGAGAATTTGGTTAATATTGGATTTTTGCTGAAATTGCTAGAAATGACCAAAATACCCTCCTAATTAAAAAAATAAAATAATACGTAAGATGTGAAATGCCTAATATAACCATTGCTCATTCCATACATTCACTTTTTAACTCTAATTAGCCCATTTCATTTTTTTCCATTTCCAAACCTGCCGTTCTTGTTTTCTTCCATTGGTGCAACTGTCTTGTTTTCTTTTGCTGCCATCCAGTGGAGATGATTTGCTAGGTTTCATCACTGACATCGAATATGGTTTTAAGTATTTGACGCCAAGCTTCCACTTTCCCGTTTCACACCACTGACGCCAAGTTTCATCTTTTGGTTGGATTTGACCGGGTTGTTCATTATTGGTGATTTGCACCTGGAAGCATGTGTTAACCAATGCATTTAGCACACTTATTAGTACATATTGTATGGTTGATTACTAGGTTTAGTTAGGTTTACATCACAGGGGGTTTAAATAGCCTTTGTTGGTTTTCTTGCTTAAATCTCTCATTTTTAGATTTATTTAGACCTAATGGATGTTATGTCATTACGTGCATCTAGATCCTATTTGGTGATTTTCATTGTAGATCGCTCGTAAGCACTTTGGAGTAGAAGGTCATTCACAAGAATTGTAGTAAATATTTGAAGGCCATTTTCAAGGATGGTAGTAGGCCGAATGCCACGCGTTTAATCATGGTAGTAGATGGAAATGTTAAAAAGAGAGAGGAGTTGAAGCCCAAAGTTTAATCACAGTCGTGCCCTTCTGCACAGCTCGTGCCAGCCAATATGGTGGTGCGGCTAAGTTAGGGCGCAAGTTTTGTGCTTTTGCATGGCCCGTGATATTCTGCTGGCTCGTGTGGCTAAGTATAGGTGCGGCCAGCACGGATCTGCCAGGGCCGTGCCATTCAGATAACTATGTAACCCTTCCATCCGGCGGGCAACGGGAATGTGCTTGGTTGCGCCGCTCAAAAGGCTAGGAAACCCCATCCAGCCGATGGCCCGTGCCGTATCGCACGGGTCGTGCCGCCGCTCAACCTAGGGTTTCTCTAGGTTTTGAGCCTCTTTAAGGCCTATTTCCTACTACTATATAAAGATCCTATGTCTACTAGAGTTTAAGAAGTAAGAAAAAGAAACATTATTGTAATTTTCTATTCTCCTAGTTCTAAGAGTAGGTTGAGAGAGAAAGGGAATAACCCTTTTATCTTCTTTTAAGCTTCCTAGTTTTCCCCAAGGGCATTGAATCCAATAGTAAAATTGGGTTCAATGCTAAGGGTGTAGTTTATTTGCTTGGGGATCTAATTTGTATTCATGAATCGGTAAAGATTTTGTGAGATTTTATACTACCCTATCTTATATGTGTATGAAAGTTATGCCTGATTTGCTCTTTACATTCTTGAAATGATTCATGTTAATTTTACTCTTGGATTCACCATTGTAGTTTGTAACATGAATCACGCTAGTCTTGTTTCCCTTGGGAGTGTAAGTGTAGGTGCATAGGTCATGAGCACTGAATTCACAAGAGTGTTTGCCTAATTTTGACTAGGTCAAGAACCCCGATAGATAAGCATAATAGTTTGTAGGAACTAGGGTTGTAGTGTAGTGACCTTTGTCATTTCAACCCTAGAGTCATCATGAGATACAGATCCCTTTACCTATATAGGCCTAGGGAAGAGAATTTATAGTGGAGGCTCAGGATGTAATTCTTTAGAGGAAATAGGAGTGCAAATCGGTTGGACCGCATGATGCACTTTCCCTAATTACGGAGGTGGCATTGATAGACCTGGCCACTATTATGTGATGGACATTGGGAAGTGTTGACTATCAACCCCACTATGTAGCATAAACATAGGGATAGCTTTATACATCTTATACTTAATAGAATCTAGGATCAAAGTTTTCTACAGGTCCTGAACGCAAATGTCCCCAAGTCATAGCCTAATATAGTTTAATCTCTTGCTTTGCATGTCTAGTAGTTTATAGAACAAAACCCCCCAAACCATGTTTGCAAAATTTACTATTCCCAACATGCAATCGGATCGATAACCCGATTACGAGTCTTGCATAGTTGACTTTTAAATTCCTAGAGTCTTAGTGAACGACCTCGGACTTGCCATTAGCTACCCTTTGGTAGTTTGTAATGAGTACGGGAGAAACAATATAAATTTATATCTTTGGTCTCCCATTGCTTCACGGGTTAGAATATTCTCCTATGAAAAGGTCGATTTATTAGCGATCCCACGGAGTGCTGATTAAATTTTGGTGCTGCTACCAGGGATGCTAGTTTAAATATTTAATCATTAACTTGCATTAATGGTTGGTAGAGTAGTTAGTGTTGTTTTTATTTTGTAGATTTAGTTGGTTTTTGTGTTGTTTTTATTTTGTAGATTTAGTTGGTTTTTGTGTTGTGCTTTTTCAATAGTTATTTCAGTTACTTCTACTATGTTTTCTAATGTTTTTCTTTGGAATGATAGTGTCTAGTTTCTTGTTTATGGCACATACCCGTACCACGAACTGAGAAATTTTACACTACCTACCGGAAAACACAGGTGGTCGGAGAAAGAGAAGGAGGAGAACTATATGAGAGATTTCGTAAGGTCCGGCTATTTTTGAAGAAAGAATTGAGATGGCGGAAGACAATCGGAGGCTTAGGGAGTTGATGGCTCCAAATTTGGACAGTCAACCCCTTTTCATAGTCTTTCTGCCTTTGCTTGTTATGTGATTATTAGGGGTTTTATAAGAAAGTTTTCCTTTTTCTAATCTGACCATTTCTTTTCATTCTATTATTTTTATGAATTGGATATTAATTATAATCATCGAATAACTTTATGCTCTTATGTACCTGTAACCGTTTGTGCATGTATTTTGTGAAAATTTATGATGATGCGTGATGTTGTGAGGCAGGATTCAAATTCTCTGAGGATTATTGTCAAGGTGAGTGCTGAGAAGAGTGGTAGAGCCACGCTCTTGAGGTCTTAGCGTGTGCAACTATCTTTGTAAAATCTCGACTTTATTGTTGAAGAGATCTTGAATTATTTACCGGAGCCCTTTTAGAAAACGGTGTCGGTGGATGGTTTGGATAATAAAGATGGAGAATCATATGGCAAAGATAGAGTAGTGGTGTTTCAGTAATCTTATGGAGAACCATTGCGCTCTTTTAGAAGTTGAGCTCATTATAATCTTGTAATTTTTTTAATAATTACTGTAATAGATTGTAAAGATTTTAGAAATTTATCAAGACTCAGAAATGAGGAGGCATAACTAATTTTAGTTTATGAAACACTAACATGACTTAGTTTTTTAGTCTTGCAATGATTAGTAGTAGTGTTTCAGGAAAATGTGGTTTTTTTAGTCTTGCAGTAGTGTTTTAGTAAAATTGTGGTTGTATCGAGTTCAATGGTAGTGTTTTAGTACTATTGTAGTTGTTATGATTTTGTAAAGTTAATAAAATTTCATGACCCAACCCCAAATTTTCAAAATAAGTGCTAATATGACCCTAGAATTCTTATTATGTTCTGACGACGGGGTAGACTTCAAGAGGATTTTTGTCATTTTTGGAATAATCAACGTCAAAATTTGCCCAGCCAACGTCGATCTTGGGTCGTTGGGTATAATGGTAACAATCGATAAATACTTAGAGTTATTTAAACACTTTCTTAGTACTTGATGTTATTTTGGCACTTTCCATAGAACTCATCGTCCTTTTGGGGCTTTAGCCAATAATAAATAAAGAGGTGACAGACTAAAAGCATCTCCCACACAAGTATCAAATTGGTAAAAGTGAATAGCCACATCATCATAATAGACCCTCAAGGTAAAAAAAAATCATCTTTAATGCAATGGTCTCTTGCAACCTTCAATCTGACCGAATTTTGTCAAAAGTATCTACTCCCCTGTCTTAGAAATAACTTCATATTTTCCATTTTAGTCTGCCCCACAAATAAGTTTCTATTTGTAAATTTATTATACTCCCTCTGTCTCAGCCATATCTGTACGCTTTCTTTTTTAGTCTGTCCCAACCAAATATGCATATTTCCCATTTTAGGAAAGATTTAACAAATTAAATGGCACTCTTACCCTTTAAAAGCTATAATTTTATACAAAAATCCTAAACCTACTCCACACTCACCAGCGCCTCTCTCTTTTCCTCCCAAACCAGTGTCTCTCTCCTCTCCAAACCAGTTCCTCCTCCTCCTCCTTCTTCTCCATTTTGTTCTCCGGTGTTTGAGAATCCCCCAAATCCATTGCTCAAGTTTGGTCGAATCTGACGCTCCGTTGCTCAAATCCGACCAAATTTGATGCGCCATCGCTCGATTCGCACATGAGAGGGTGAGGGTGGCTGGTGAGAGGTTAAAAAAAGGTGGGGTGGTAGTGGAAATGGTGGCGGAAGCAAGTGGGGTGGTGTTGGGTGGTGGTGAGAGGTTGAAGAAGGTGGGTGTGGTGGTGAGAATAGCGGTGGAAGAAAATGGGGGTGGTGGAAGAAAGTGGGGTTGGTGGTGAGAAGTTGAAGAAGGTGGGTGTGGTGGTGAGAATGGTAGCGAAAGAAAGTTAGAGTGGCGGGTGGGTGGTGGTGTGAGGTTGAAAAAGGTGGAGGTGGTGGTGGTGGTGGGAATGGTGGAAGAAAGTGGGGGTGGTGTTGGTGGTGTGCTAGCGGAGATAAGAAGACTCACAATCACAGATCTGGAAGAGAGGGGGCTGAATGAAGAATACAAGGGCAAACTAGACTTTTCTTATCTTTGAAATTTAAAGAAACCTTTTTCTCTCTACTGGTTTGGGTGGGACATAGGGAGTATGTAGTCATTCAATCTACCAAATTTACCCCATTATACCCCCAAATTTATAACTATTTGCTACTTTTTGACACTTTTCATGATATCTTACATGCAAAAACTTATTTTTGACATCAAAAAATACTCCACGTCAGTTTGCAAAAACAAATTAGCCAAAAGCAAATAGGAATTTAGTTTGGCACGGAGGGAGTATTTGAATCCGAATTTTTGTAAAGTGACATTTTAAAATTTTGACCGATATAAAAAAGTTTCACATTAATTTTGAAGTTTTAATTCTCACCACGAGATATAAATTTGAGTAAAATAAAATTAACATATATGTCATGTTAATATTAAACACGACGAAAACTAAACCAAATTTACCATTATCGTACCATCATTTTCAATTAAAAAACACTACCGAATATGCCCCCATCACTGTTGTCACTTATAAAAAAATGTAATTAGTCATTTGACCTATCGATGGAAATGACTGTCATTTTTGACAAGTCTAGTGTTCAATTGGCACTTTTAAAAAACTCAGGTTTAAGTGGCATTTTTAATAAAACTGTTGTTTATACATAAGTTGTTGTAGTCAAAATCCTCTTACATGGGAGCATCCTAGGGTAGACACTCCAATGCCTAAATTAGTATATGTGTGTAATCAATTGACATAGAGTCAGAGGGAGTGTTTTGCCATTTTTTAATATAAATTTCTTTTGGCATCATGCTACTAACTCCTAAATTAGTGGTTTCACATTTTTTTCTCCACTCTCTGATATCATGGCTAAGTGGGTTGAGTGGTATTGGTGTGAATGAGTTTGTCCCCATCATAAGCCCCCTAGCCTACGAGCTTACCAGGCAAAGCAGGAAGCTCGTCGAGCTAGAAATTTTAAGTCGTTGGAATTTAAGTGAATACTTTACTTTATATTTCATATATGTTATCACTAAATGATGAGTCGACGTTAAGTTATTTTCCATAATTGTGTGGTGTTTGATCATTTAGTGATATGTGATCATTGATTGTGATTTCTTAAACATTTATGATCATTTGGTGATGTATGATCACATAGTGATATGTAATCACTAAGTGATGTGATAGCTTAATGATTTTCAATCATCGAGTGACATTTGATTGCTTAGTGATGTGTAATCACTAAGTGATGTGATAGCTTAGTGATATGTGATCACTAAATGATATGTGATTTCTTGGTATTATGTGATCACTAAGTCTTGTATGATAGCAAGTGATTTGTGATTGCTAAGTTGATATGTTATCACTAAAAGATGTGTGATCGTTAAGTGATAAGTCTAAGTTGATATGTTATCACTAAAAGATGTGTGATCGTTAAGTGGTAAGTGGTCACAAAGTCATGTGTGATCATTAGGTTGAAGTGTGATTACTAAGTTGATCGCTTAGTTATGTGTGATCACTAAGCGGTGTGTGATTTCTATATAATATATGATTACTGAGTTTTGTGTGATCACTAAATTGACCATTTATAATGTGTGATATCTAAGCTTATATATGATCACTAAGTGGTGTGGTCACTAAGTTGATATGTGATCCCTAATCGATGTCACTAAGTTGATATGTGATCTTTAGTGCATAATTTCTAAGTGATATGTGATCAATAACTTGAAGGGTAATTACTAAGTTGATCAGTGATGTGTGATCACTACGTTTTGTGAGATCACTTAGTGACGTGTGATCATTAAGTGGTGTGATCACTAAGAGACGTGTGACCACTAAGTTGATCACTTAATGATATGGGATCACTAAGTTGATCACTTAATGATGTGTGATCACTAAGTTTTGTGAGATCACTTAGTGATGTGTGATCACTAAGTGGTGAGATCACTAAGCGATATGTGATCGCCAAGTGTATATGACCACTAAGTTATGTGTGATCACTTAATTCATCACTAATTAATATATGATAGCTAAATAATACACAATTTCAAAGTTGATATGTGATCCATAAGAGATGTACAATATCTATGTGATTTGTAGTGACTAAGTTGAAGGATGAACACTACGTTGATCACTTAGTGATGTATGATCGCTAATTTGACATGTGATCACTAAGTTAATGTGTAACCGCTAAGTTGTATGTGCTCGCTGAGTGATGTGTTATCACTAAGTTGAACGGTTGAGTGAGGTTGGTCCCCGTCATAAACCCGACCCCCACCCCACCACCACTACCCCGCATGCGAGTTTACCATGCAAAGCGAGAACTTAACTAGTCTAAATTTCATTTTTAGTGAATCATAATGGCATTTTTTCCTTTGTCGTGAAGTGTAAAAATGATATTCCCTTTTGCAAAGCTTAAGAACAATATTTCCTTTGTTCGAAATTGAAGGGTGATCTTTCCCTTTACCCAAAACTTAGGGTGATTTTCTTGTGGTCATGAATTTGATCCCCATTCAGCCATGATTTAATGAAGCAAGGAACTGCATGATGCCGTATAGAGCTTATATAACAAATATTGTAAAGAACCCTCTCCTAATTTCTCTACTTTAATTACTAAAACACATGTGTCTAATTTAGGTATCCGGGTATCTACCATGAGATACTCCCAAGTCTCTTTCTTTCATGTTGGATGATCCTCAAAATGAAAAAGATTGTAGTTGAGATTGGAGTTTGGTGGATTTTGATTACAACATGTCATGTATGCTGATTAAACCAAAAGATATTAGTTGTGTTCCTACATTCCCTATTTCTAAGATTTATATTTAGGTTTGCCTGCTCTATTATAACACAAAACGAACCCAGCCTACGTTGTTCTTTGATTGATCTTTTTTTTATCACAGCTTTATGAAACCAATTATTTCCCACTCCATTAGCCAATTTCCCAATATTTCCTCCCTCAAATTTTGCTAGTTTTTGGAACCAATTACTAGTGTATACATAGCCCACATACTAATAGTCTAGGCCCACGAAAACCATTGTCTGATAAATACCCAAAACATCACCACTTAATCCATAAGTTGTAGATTCCAGAAGATGAGGTTACACGATCCCATGATCAATGAACATGATCCAAGTGATTTGACACGAATGCAAAAATAATCCCACAATCTATAAGGATAGAACAAAGTCCCAACGAATCCTATAAATAACAGAGAAGACACCAATGTGAGGTAAGCATTTGTCATTAACTACTAAAATAATACTTAAATCGAAAACCTATAGACTTAATCATCAGAGGTTCTTCCCCTGGACCAATTTCAGGGAGTCACCATATGAAGGCAATCATTGTAGCTAATAATAGTGTCTCCTATGTCATTGGCGCTTACTATGAAGATAGATTTTTTTCTTTTTTCAACTATGAAACTTACTAGGAGAGGCAGGAGATGAACACAATGACATCTAGCCACCACCATCATCACACAAGAGAACAACAAAGAAATGACAAAGTTCATGCTGATCATGAATATATCCATGTTGAAGAGGAAAAAGAAGCAGAGTCTCTGACTGATGAACATGAAAAGGGAAAATGAGCATTCACGATATTTTAGAGGCTAATAGAGAATAGTTATACACCCACTTTAAAAGAAAATGGGAACAAGGGAAGAACCTCATCAACAACCAGAAGAGAGGCCCAACTGAGAACAAATGATTCATCCAGAAAGGGAAATGGCATGCTGCCAACCACCTATAAATTTAAGAGAATGAGACCTAACTTAGGTGTCTTACCGAATAGGGGGTTAGAATAAACTTGTGCACTTAATCACCCTAATTTCAGTAGGAACCAACAACTAACTAAAGATTGGATTCAGTAGGAAGAAGAAAATCAGACAGGTTTAGCCAATCCCATAAAAAATGTTAGGCCCTAGGTTTTCTTCCATACCTAACATCAAACATGCCATATTAAACTGCAAACTGAAAGTAACGTATAGAATGCCAAAAAAAAGTTACACAATAACATGAACTGTAAGAACACAAAAATAGGACCAACATAAAATTTGTTGGGAGAAAAATTTGGGCTTAGCAGAAGATGGCCCAGATCAAATTTCTACCAAATACACGGTGTATGATGACAATGTCTAACTAACAAGTAGAAAATTAATCCAGCAAGAACACAATACAATTTTGATGAAAAACCGGCTCATAAGCCCCACTTAAACTCTTCCACTATAATCAACAATAATTGGCACACAAGTTCTCCATAGCATCAACTAGAGGAATACAACATTTCATCAAGTTATCAACACGTATCTTGGTTAACAACAAGCAATGATGAGACGTCAAATGCATGTGTTTTCTGAAGCATTTAACATCTCTTTTGTTATCTTTTTGTTGTAAGATTGC
>JAULKM010126617.1:0-20075 GCA_032355605.1 Rubia tinctorum | reverse complement strand
AAGAGTATAGTGTTGACCTCCTAAAAATACTAAACTAATAAAAATATAATAAATGACATTTTTGATATCTTATCACTAACCCTTTGGGTCATGTCTTGTGGAATTCATACCCATACAACCTGATTTGTTTATACGTGTGTGTTTGTATGTATGTATGTGTATACATATGTGTGTTAAAGAGTTGGGGTGGTTAAAAAAAATACAGCCCAACTTCGTTCATGTAGACTTGTTCAAACCTGAAATTACTTTATTTTTTAATTCTATTTGTGACCACCACAAAATTCAACCAGTCTGGGTAAGGAAGACTGACCTGCTGGTCAAAATAACCTATATTAAATTGTTAAACTCAAATTTGATAGTTTTCATTATATAAAAAATATTATGAAAGTACTGGAAAAAAATATTTTTTCAAAAAATAGGAAAAATCTATGAATTATAAGTTGATCACATTTATGTGGTTTGACATTCACTAACTTTTAAATACTTAATAGAACTTGTACTACAAGAAACAACACCTATTACCTCAGTTCTACAGTTTTTTTAATCTCGGTTCATAACTGAGGTGAAATATATACTTTTAAAACAGCAGTATTTACCTCAGTTTTTACCTCTAAAAACCGAGGGAAATATTGTTGTAGTAAAAATTATATATTTTTTACTTTGGTTGTGAACCGAGTTTTAAAAAAGTACTATTTACCTCAGTTTTGGACCGACGTCGGCAGGTTTGTGGCCGATGTCAGTTCAAGCAAGATAACCAACAATTAAAGTTTGTAACTGCGACATCCTTTGGAATGACATCAGCGTCTATAAGGAGTGACGTCGAAGATATCTAAGGAGCCGGACAAGGGAACTACAACTGCTGTGAGATCGTCAATGCCGATGTTGCGGATAAATAATAGCGAGGTCGCGGGGTTTGCGACACCACATGCTCTAGGGCCCATCGTCGTGCGACTGCTAACGTGGAAGGCTATTATTTACAACATCATTTTGTATAGGCAACGTTGCAAAAAAGTCACTGATTTATGCGACGTTGGTAAGGATTCGTTGCTTCACCAGTTTCTGCGATATTGCAGATTAGTTTCTTAGACATCGATTCTCGTATATTATAACATTTAATATTTTATTACATAAACAATTGTTCATCGATAGCCGTTACATGTTACTTAATGTTCCAGAACTCGTGGAATGTTCACATATTATACAACAATCAATTGTTGTGTAATTGATGGCGGAAAGAATGAGAATGCAAGGGACCAGCAAAACTAGAACATATATTACAGATACATGTTAGGATATATTAAAAATACATAAGGTTGATATGAAATTGAAACAGTAATTGTATTGAACCTACATTGTCTATGTTGCATGCTGAAAGTCCATCAATAACTCTATTTGTCATATTACAATGAGTACACACAAAATAATTATGTTAGAATTGGGAAATCCCCTAATGATGTACACATAATAAAGTATACACAAACGATATTAATCTCAACATAGAAAAAGTACCTGGTCTACTTCAAAGCAACATTTCAAGTAGTAGAGATTGAATTCGCAAAGGCTGACTAAAGAGAAACGTCAGACATTCATAGATATGTCAATCATTTCATAGAATTTATGACGTCAGTCATCGTCCGATCCCATTTGTATGGGATGATTACCAATGACTGACGTCGCACATTCAACTTGTGTTCATACAAAGATGAGATTATTGTCCACAATAAGCCCTAATCTAAGCCTCTTTTACCGCACCTTATAAACATTGCATTATCTTGAAATCATGGACAATATACACTATATAACATGTTACTCAATCATCATACTTTATGTAAATATTTAATCTTTAATCAATGGGGAAAACATATAGAATTTATGGTAATAAAGATGGAAATGAACATGGAACAGATGTGAAAATACCTCAATTAGTGATATGAATCTCCTTGCGAAGACTCTGGATTGCGTAATTTTAGATCTTTAACTAAATGAGGGATTTTGCAAACCCTAGTAAAGTGCCACGAACTTATCAAAGCTAGTCTTCGGGATCTTGAAAAGCTCAAGATAAGTGAAGCTAACTAGCCCGCAGGATTAGTTCATAAATCAATGGTATTGATACTTAATTAACCCATGGGATTAAGCAACAATAAATAAAGATCGCAAGTAATTGAGAATGTCTCAAAAATCTGAATATAATGTGTATAAAATGGTGAAGAATGTCTCGGTCATACCCCTCTTATTATAGGGATAAATCTTGGCCCAAAACGCTAATCACAAATGGAAACTGAATCGACTTATGGCAGCTTTAAGAAACTAAAACTATATCTAACTAAAACTCCTAAAAATAAATGTAATATACTCGAATTATTCTGCAAATCACCTTGAAAATATTACCTTATCTAATCTTACCAAATCTAAGTCTAATCAGAATAAAACTATATATTTGAAACCCTAATGAACTGGGTCGAAAATAATAGCTATTCAGAAGCCCACATGGCCGAGCTATGTATTGAAATAAAATAATGTTACAATAGTTTATAAAGATCACACTACCTTATTAAAATCCTGGTGGGAAAAAAGAGTATAGTGTTCTTCACAATGTCTTCAGTTAATTGACAAGCTTGAATAATTAATCCAAGCCCTAGCCTATTTAGTATTGAGTTCTTCATCATGAAATTGATCAATCAAAGCATTCAATGCCGCATTTCTAACATTTGTTCTTGATCTTTTTCATCAGTCCAGCCATGTCACTTAGAGGATACCGAACATAACCATTGCATGTTTAATCAAGTCGTGGAACGTCTTCATTTATGGTGGTAGTTATCTTGGCATCTCATCGATTAATTTGAACTCGGGGATGCTCCATCTTCATATACTTGTTCATGTTTTAGAGAAGCAAATTGATTGAATTCTTTATTGGTTGTATTGGTGTGAACGGAAATGATGGTAAGCAGTTGGGTTTGGAGGAAGAGTGTTGTTGATGGGAATTGTGTGTTGCTGCTGAATGTTATTGACATGAAAAATGGATGGGGGATTTTTTTGTTCAACTTTTCAGCTCAATTTTTTTATTCCCGCTAGAAAATTCAATTCTGATGTCTCAAAGGGGTCGCTTTTGGATTTATTTTGTCTGACACATTTGCAACGTCGCATATAAGGGTTACAATCTAATTTTGGAAAAGTGTAGTAAAATGCTCTCTGTTAAGATTGCAGCCCCTACCGACGACCCATTTATGCACAAATGGGAACATCATTGTTCTGAAAATTTTGAATAACAAATTGTTATTTCAGTACATTTCAAGTTCTCCTATTTTGTTGGATGGAAATAAGTGCAAAATTATAAAATTACACTAGCAACCCAAAACCCGATTACGGTCGGCCCAAAAAGAAACTTTGACATCCGAAGTTGAAATTATACTAACCAAGGGTAGTAAAGAAACTAGTCTTATTCTACATATACTTCCACAAGTTCTTCTGAATGACACTCTAAATACTTGTAAGTAATCTTCTACAATTTACTCTAGGCCATGTACTATTGCTTTAAAAAAATTGATGGATGGAATTCTATTATATTTTTATTTCTTCAAAAACCAAGAATATGAAATTTCATGCGATTCTATGTGGTGGAAATTATCATTCTCATAAAATTTATCGTAAGGGTATTAATTGAATACTAACAAAAATGACCGAGGATTACCCCAATCTATCTTTCCATATGACCAAATCGAAACATTGTGGTCATGTTTGGTGAATCAGTTAAGTGTATTTCCAATTCTACATTTCAAGTTCTCCCTCTCCATTGGAGGGACCTAAGTGCAAAAGTATAAAAGTACACTAGCAGTCCCAAACCGGATTATGATCGGCCCGAAAATAAACTTTGACATGCGAAGTTGAACTTAGACTAACCGAGTTAATAAAGAAACTATTCTTATTCCACATATACTTCTACAAGTTCTTCTGAATGATGCCTTGTATACCTATAAGTAATCTTCTACGATTTACTCAAAGCCATGTACTATCGCTTTACAATTTTTTATGGTTAGAATTCAATTCTTTTTTTTCTTCAAAGACCAAGACTATGAAATTTCATGCTATTATATGTAGTGGTTCACATCGAATTGGATGTCAATAAAGTTCGCCGGTTGTGTTAAAATCGATTCCCATCAAACTGGACGTCAATAAAGTTAACGGCATTTATAAAATTCAAGTAGTAGTATCTAATATACTATTAACCATTATTATGGTCAATTATGTTCTTTTTGGTCAAACACGGCCTAGTTGCTATGCTAGTGGGCCATAATTGTGAGGCCATGCGATGATGGCGATCACATATCGGTAAACACGGTGGACATGCGACGTCGCACATGAAGTTGGTTAAGCATAAGCCTGTTGCTATGCTAGTGGGCTGAAATGGTGAGGCCCACATTTAGATAAGTTTACTTTTCTCCAACGTCGGTACCATGGTTGTTTGGTCGACTAATGTGCGACGTCGCTTCATCCGAGGAAAAATTCCCAACGAGTCGTAATGATTATATATATGGAGCCCACCTCATACGCACTTCAAACATACAACTTTTCCACGAATTTCACAAGTCCCTCAACCCATTTTCTCAAAGGTATTCTTTCTAGATTCCCTAGATTACATTCATATTTTTCATTGAATTCAATATGTATATGGTGTATCAATGTGTTCTTTTTTTATTGAATTCCCATGGATGTTGGTTCTGTTTTTCTGGAATTTGAGTTTTATGTTCTCAGTTAGTCAACCATTTCTATTTTGTTGTTTATAACCTTTTGTTTCTCCGGTTTTCTGCCATTGAGAATAGCCAACAATTGGATTGTTAGACGCGAGGTATATACGAAGGTGACTTTTTGTCAAAATTAAGCTATTGAGGCCATACAGGAATGGTTAAAAGACTTTCCTCAGGTACACCCTTCAACGAGAGGATGAAGATCTTCGTCTTCACACACATCAAGGGCCAAAAAAGCATCAGTGGTTGTGGATCTTTGAAGGATCGAACTCCTAATGTGAATACTAAATAAAAAGATCTTATGGTAGCAAAAGAAAATTCCCGAGCAGTAAAGATCATCAATTGAGCAACCTGGAGGATGATGACCCAACAGATCCTAAATCATTATGTTCTCGGTTGAAAATCGTGATAGACCTTTCTGAGTACCCTGAAGAAGAGCAAGAACATGACTTTTAATGCGTAGCTAGTATTAAGATGGAGGAAATTGAGCAACTAGAAAAAAAAGGTTAGGTAAATTGGTTCCCTAAGGTGCTGGAACTTTGATTTGCCTTGATATTCCACTGTACAATGTTCATGATGTTGTACTTTTAGTTTCTTTTCCTCCTTGTAAATTGAGCTCTATTAATTCAACCATCAAGCATAGTAGATAGCATATTAATTTTCATCTAAACTTACAAGTAGTATCTCAATTTCTATATTGAAGTAATAAAAAACTCAACTGCAACGCATAACGTACATTTTCATTTTTTATCATTCTCGGTGCATGGCCACGAAGCAAAATTATTAGCATAACAAGTTCAGCGCATAGCGTACAACTTGCAATCATTCACAGTGCATATGATATTTAATACAAATTGCAGTGCATATCATACAACTTATGATCAATCACAGCGCACAACATACTAGATTATAATTAATAAAATTGCAGCGCAAAGCATACAACTTATGATCAATCGCAGGGCATAACATATGAGATTATAATATATATATATATATAAGGAATTAGCACATAGCATTCGATTTTATTCATCAACTGTAATGCATAGCATACAAAGCTTAGATCAATACAAGAAGCGCAACACATAGCATACAAATTGAATCTACCAGTTGCAGCGCATAGCATATGAATGATGGGATCAATACAGGGAGTGCAGTGCATAGCATACAACTCGAATCTATCAGTCGCAGCGCATAGCTTGAAAATGTTGGGATATCAATCACTAGAGATGTAGTGCGTAGCATACACGACCCAATTTTATTATATAGCAGCTTCCAACTCTCAAAACCATGCTTCACTCTTTCAGAGCTGATGATATTTTCGCAAGTTGACAATATTCCATCATCTCGGGACATGAACAATTTCGATTGTCTTGAGAGTATAGTTGCTCCCTAGATATGCTTCCACAACCTTGTAAGGTCCTTCCCAATTTGAAAATAATTTTCCTTCAGGTTCACACCGACTCTTCTCATTCTTCCTCATTACAAGATCTCCTGGGTTGAGCTGAACCTTCCTCACCCTTCGATCATGGTATCTTTTGACTTTCTCCTTCACCTTGGCCTCATGCAGGGATGCCAACTCTGGTCTTTTCTCCACCAATCAAGATCTATCCAGTGATTGTCATCATTAACTTTTCCTTCTGAAACCGCTATCACCCTTGGGCTGGGCAGCCCAATTTCAGTAGGGTCACTGCTTCAAAACTATAAAACCAAACTGTATGGCGTTTCTCCAGTAGCCAAAGATTTAGCTATTCTATAAGACCATAAAACACTAGGTAACTCACATATCCAGTTTCCCTTGGCCCCCTTAAGTCTAGATTGGGTGCCATTCACAATTGTTTAGTTAGTCACTTCAACTTGGCCATTAGCCTGAGGATGATACACAACCGTCACCTTCTGCTGAATCGTGTGTTCTTCGAACCAATGTTTTAAAGGATCATGAACAAATTGCGTCCCAATTTTGGTTATTATAGTCTTTGGAATCCCATGACAACAAATGATATTCTTCCAACATAATGCTATCACAGATCTTCCTTTTATGTTAGTTATAGGCTCCGCTTCCACCCATTTTGTGAAATAATCAATCGCAACAATAAGATACTTGAACCTTCCTGGTGCCTCTGGAAATGGTCCCACCAGATCAATCCCTCATTTATCAAATGGCCACGAACTATGAATGTTTATCATCTCTTCCTGAGGGATATGGGTAATCGGTGCATGTTTCTAACACTAGTGACAAGCTTGAATATATTTGTTAGCATCGCCGAACATCATGGGCCAATAATACCCAGCTCGAATGAGCCTCTTCACTACAGATCGCTTACCTTGGTGACTACTACATATACCCTCGTGGACTTCCCTGATTAAATAATCAACTTTATACATAGTGACATTTTGTATAACATATCTCGATGCTTTCAACCTGATCTTCCTCACTTCAACTACATCCATTGGCAAGATCCCATCTCGAAGAAAACTTACAATAGGTATCATCCATGATTCTACCTCCTCAAGTTCCGTTTAATAGGGGTTTCACTACCTCCAGATGCCACTGCGTATTATGTTCCCTTGCCTCATATTCTCCATTAACCTGTTGGACTACAATCTGAGAATCATTGTATATCTAAATCTTTCACCTTAAGCTCCTTCGACAAGCACAATCGAGTAATCAAAGCCTCATACTCAGCTTCATTATTCATGGCTTTGAACGCAAAGTCCAATGCGTACGGATAATATTTTCCCTAGTGACTGGTGAGCAGAACCCCAGCTCCACTTCCTTCTGAGTGTGAGGAACCATCCACATACAACTTCCATATCTCCTTCTTTCAAACATCCTTCCCTAGCTCAATAGTATTCGTGGTCTCCACTATAAAATCTTCAAGGACTTGACCCTTGATTGTTGTTCTGGGGTGGAATTATATGTCATGTTCTCCTAGTTCCACAACCCATTTCATCATTCTCCCTTAAACTTCGGGCTTGAAGAGGATTTTTCTGATGGGATAGTTGGTAAGAAGGACTATTGTATTCCCTTGGAAGTAAGGACGCAGCCTTCGTACTGCATGTAATAGTTCCAATATCAACTTTTCAAGAGTTGTATACCTCATCTCGGGCCACTACGAAGCTCGAATCACAATGTATACGGGATGATGCTGCCTTTCCTTCTCCTTGACTAGTATTGCACTAATAGCTAGAGGTGAAGCATAGATATACAAAAATAGAACCTCACCCTTTTTTCCCAGACTCATGAGCATTGGCAACATTCGAAGGTTTTCCTTCAACTACTTGAATGCCTCCTCACATTTCATCATCCACTCAAACTTCTTTGGTCGTCGAAGCACATCGAAAAAGGGTAAATGTTTCTCCACCCCCTTCCAAAGAAATTGACTTAGTGCTGCCAAAATCCCAGTAAGCTTCTAAGCATCCATTAACGTCCATGGGCTCTTCATTTTTATAAGGGTCTTGATTTTCTTATGATTAACATCAATGCCCCTCTCAAACACCATGAATCTGAGGAATTTTCCAACCCCTGCTCCAATTGAACACTTAGTTGGGTTCAAATTCAAATTAGCCCCTCGAAGTTCCTCAAATATTTCTTTCAAATCTGCTAGGAACTCATCGTCGCTCCTACTCTTCACAGCCATGTCCTCCACATGTATCTCCATATTCTTGCTTGTATGCTTCTTAAACAATATGTTCACTAGCCATTGATAAGTCGCTCCTACATTCTTAAGCCCAAGCGGCATCTTCATGTAACAATACGTGCCCACATCAATAATAAATGAAGTCATTACCTTATCTTCTTCTGCCATTAGTATCTGATGGCTTGTACCCTTTGTGAATATCAAGGAAAGCCAAAACATGATACCCCATTATGGTTTCCACCAATTTGTGAATTGGTTGCAATGAATAGCTATCTTGGGGCAACATTTATTCAAATCAGCAATACAAATATACCAAGCTCCATCATGTTTTGGGACCATAACTGGATTAGCCAACCACTCCGGATAAAACACCTCCTCGATAACCTCGTCTTTTAGCAACTTCTGGACCTCTATTTTAATAGCTTTCGTCCTTTCTAGGGAAAATATCCTCCTCTTTTATTTCATTGTTTTAATCGATGGATATATATTCAGTCTAGGATCGCCAAACTCGAAGGTACTCCAATAAGATCGGAAGTACTCCAAGAAAAAACATCACCATAATTTTCCAAAAAAATCCCAATTTCTCTTTAACATCTTTGGCCATTAGCTTTCTAACGGCTACTGTTCCCATATCTCAAATATGAATTTGTTCTGTATCAGCTACACCAACCTCTCAATGTACCAAAGCTACATCTCTCGTCATCCTCACTTCCCTTAATGCCGTCAAATTACAATTTTTAGCTACCCCTTGATCCGCTCGAATGGAAAACTATTCCCTTATCTGTCGGGAACTTCACCAACAGATGGTACGGAGACCATGCTCCTCGAGCCTGGCACATCAACGGTCTTCCCAGGATTACATTATAGGGCAAGTATGCATCGATAAATGAAAATTTATCATCTATCATTACACCTCTATCTCCATCAGCAATTCGAACTAGCAGTGAAATTTCTCCCAAAGGATATATGGTTTTTCTAGTAAAACTAGACGAGGGTGAGGCAGATTTTCTCAAAATATTGTGGCCTATATCCAGCTGGTTAAAAAACTAGCAAACATCAACTCAACTCCACTTCCATCATTAAAAAAACCCTCTTCACGAGTGAATTCCCAATCACAGCCGAAACCACCAAGGGATCATCATGAGGAGTTTTATTCGGAAACTCATCTGCCTAGGAAATGTAATTGTTTCATATGGACAAAACCACGTATGACATGGCTCACCTGTAGGAACTTGGCATGATTTGGCCTTCATAATTGTGTTTGAAGATCTTTTCCCACAATTCCATTGGTTACAATAATAAACCTGTCGATCAGTGGATTATTCCCATTTCTGTTTCCTGAAACCCAGAAGGCTACTTTTGTGGCCTGTCATCCCTTCTCTCTCGAGCTTGATCTCGAGATCTCTTATCTCTTCTGTCTCCGTTATTATGATAATTTCTCTTACACGGCTGCTAGTCCCTGCGATCATTCCTAGGCCTCGGAGATTCTCCACGATTTCCACGTTGAGATCCAGACTCATTGAAATCGACCTTCCCTTTCACATCTTTCAATCTACATTCTTAGGTGGGTACAATCATTCGTATCATGATCATAGTCTTTGTGATGATCATAATACAGATTTTCGGCTCTTCTAGCCGTCATTACATCTAGTGTGTCTATCATAGGTTGTGGTGATCGACACATACCCCGATGTACACCTAGAATCTGAGCTGGAGACATGTTCATATACCTCTCGAAACTTGGCTTAGTTACGTATATTGGTTTCTTTCCTCGAACATCACTACTCTTCCATGGCTTATCGCCCAAGCTTTCATCCTTCCTTTTGGCAGCCACCTCAACCTTCGAGTACTGCTTCACTACCTCCTAAAGATTTTGTACTATTCGAGGAGTGTTGGTGCTCATTTTTTTGTACAACTTCAAATCCTGCATTCCTAGAAGATACCCCTAAATCACCTCATTCTCCGTGGTTTCCACTAATCCCAAACTTTCATCCACATATCGGTGATAGAAAGCTTCCATAGTTTCTCCTAACTTCTGCTTTGTCTGGTATAACTCTATAGAGTCTTAGTGAACTTCTTTTTCTGAGTATGTTAACTTAAGACAACACAACTAAAATCCCAATAAGAATGCAAGGAACCCCTCGGTAACTTATTGAACCATTCTTGGGCTTTCCCTCGAACGTAATCCCAACAGGCTTGCATGTCAATTTTTCCTCAAAATCTCTTGAATTCATCAAACTTAAGAATGTATAAAAGAACTCTCGAGGATCCGAATATCCAATATAAGTAGGAAGCCCCTCTGGGGGCTTGGTATCCACTGGTCATCGAACTACATTTATCACCTGGCTAAAAGGGGAACCTGCTGACTGCCACATCAACCCAATGAGTCTATTCAACTGTCTCTTTAATGAATCTCCAGCAGCCCTTGTCAACCCTTGCAACTCACTAGGATGGTTCAATCTTTTATTGGTTTCTCCATATGGTATTTGATACATGGGTTGAGAACCCATGTAACCATGATTTTCCCAGGGCCCCATAGCCCCCAAATGCATATGAAACTTCCCATGAGGCCATAAGGTCCTTGATTGATCATGGGATTCTATAAAAGCCATACTACCATATCCCGGGATTCTTGCATAAGACAACATTCCATATCTAGCTTCAGCTCCTGAAATACCAATTGTTAAGACCATCGGCATCACAGGAGGCATTGAATAGACCATCCCCTGCAAATAATCTGGGAAAGAAGGTTGAGGTTGAGGTTGGTACACCTCCCCTACATATCCAAGATAAGGGAATGCCAACATAGGTTGAGAAGTAGGCCCAACTGGCATCTTCATAGCTATTGAAGGCGTCACATCACTCGATATACCCGGGAGGTGTAACCTGATAACCTACAGCCGCCAACATCTACGCCACCTGTGCCAAATCAGGTTGTGAACCAACCACTCTCATGTCTCGATTCTCCCAAAATTTTCGTTCATAGGCCTCAATTTACTAATCTCCAGAAACTTATATAAAACGCTCATCTCTTTCGTCAAGCAATATTGCTGGCATTAGGGATGATCATGGGTCGGGTCTGGGTCGGGTCTAATAAGACCCAGACCCGGCCCTAAGAAAATTTAGTTGGACCCAGACCCGACCCGGACCCGTAAGGTCTGAAAATTTTAGACCCGTACCCAGACCCAATGGGTCTAAACGGATCTTGGGTCCAAAACGGGTCCTAAATGGGTCTAATATTCTATTTTGTTTTCTTCACTAAATAAAATATATATTATCTTAAATACAAATAATTGAAGTTCAATATGTATTAAAATTATTTTTTCAAGATAACAAAATATACAATACATATTATTTGTTGAATTTGAAATAAAAACACAAAGAGAATATGAAAGTAATTTAGAAATTTGGGTAAAATTATATATAGTTAGGCTTATATGGGTCTACGGGTCTAGATCTGGGTCGAGTCTGGGTCTTAGTATTTTAGACCCGAACTCGGAAAAATCTAGACTCAAACCCGGACCCAGGCCCAATGGGTCTAAATTTTTTGGACCCATGCCCGACCCAATGGGTCCAACCCCTGTGGGTCTGGGTCGGGTTATAGACTTATGATCATCCCTAGCTGGCATGTTCAGCATAGGCCATGTGTTCCTAACTCCAGGTTCCAAATTGTCGTCAAATGTCTCGAAGACCCTGCCACATCGATTCGAGGGGCCTCGGCGGGTGTTAGATTAAGCCCATTCAAGACCTGTACAATCTACTACTCCAAGGTCAAAACCTACACCGTTCTAGGTTTGACCCTCGAGACTTGTGCCACCCTGCGCTCAACATTCTGCGACATCGAGGGATTTACCATCTTGCTCCTTCTCATATATTGGGATTGTACCTCGTCGCCAGCGCATGTTCCCTTTAGCCTCAACCTCTCGCTCCTTCGAGTAGCTGTAGAAGTGGACATATATCATTTTCCATATCTGATTCTACCGTGTATGCCTCTTGTACTCACTATATATATGAATACACACAACCACAATTATTTGTGGATTTTACATTTTATCGCTCTCCAAGGAAGTGCTTTAAAAGCTATTTACTAGCGGGACTGAGGCTTTGTATAATGATAGGTGCGGGATTAGGAACAACATTTTGACTGGTTTGTGTTTTATACATATGTGATGTTGGAGCATACAGAGTCATACACTTGTGATATGTTAGTTCTGTGAGCATGATTCTCACACGCTTTAAATGTTTCATGCCGCATTGAACTTGTACAGGATGTTAAATGCAATTAAAAGTTGCCATTAAAACCAAAGATATTCAAAATACAAGCTCTTATTTAATAGCAGAGTCACAATATCACAAGTGCTTGAACTCAGTATGGCGAACTGCAACAAGTATGATCCCGAGGATAAGGAACCCCAATCTCCTTGAAAGGATTCCGCCCAAAATACCAATCGCCAACTGCTCTGGCAATAGAAGTGCCTTTGATTCTAGGGGAGCCCTCCTTCGACCATCTGTCTTGCAACGTTGTCTGGACGTGGTCGAAACAACCGTTGATAAAGTAGCCTCTCGAGGGAGAGGTACCTGCTCCTTTGTGAAAGGCTTTCAGGAAGACACTTCTGAAATCCTGAATTCTTCCGAGCTGGTCGGAGCTGCACTGTGTGATGTTTAAACGACAACTGTTCCACCTTCCATTTGGAGGGAAAGTTACTAAGCCATATTCAATCTGTATGGTATCATACTCGGCGTTTACGAAGAAGATGGGAGTCTTTATATGCCTCGCCATATTCTCCGGAAACACACACAAGCTCTCCTTCTTCTCCATCTTCTTCATCTCCTCTCGACACAACGGATGCAGATTCTTCAGCATCCCGTGTGTCCGCACTATTGCGTCAAAATACTCCTCAAAACTCCGGCCACCAGAAATATTCTTCATGTTGACAAAGTATCCGGCATCCGCAACACATTTCACGGTGGTGCGTGAGGGGAGCATGTCACGGAATCTATCACAGTTTAGGATTGTGCCTAAACCTCCGGCCGAACTTCCGGTAAGGATAGCGTTGTCGGCATATTTCATGCCTTTTTCTAGCAGGTCGTCCACGACAGCTGAAAAGATACGCGCCCCCCTGAAGTGAAGATTGGTGGACGGATCCACCTCTTCAACATCGCCCGTGTACGATGCTCCATCGCAGTAGACAGTTTTTACGCGATTCCAGTTGTAGAAATCAGGATTGTATCTTGACTCATTTTGTAGCATGCCCGTCAAATTGGCCTGCGTGACTGCATTTCTGGTGGATCCGCGGTCGGAATTCGTCCGGTTGAGACAGCTCTGGACATCGCCGCACCAACCTCCATAATTCAAGAATACGATCCAATTGTTAGTATCTCCCTTGTCCAAGTAGTATGCTGCGGGAGAGCCGTCTAAGCAAACGGCGCCCCTGGCTGTGGAATTTGTAACATAATTGATGTCGCCGTGCGCGGCATAGGCCGGTGTGCACGAAACAAGGATTAGAAGAAGCAGGAACAATTTGTTCATCATTGAGCAAGCACAGAGAAGTTTCCTTTCTCAAAGAAAAGCACAGCAAATATGAAAACAAGAGAGAGTTCAGGAATTTGACTGATTCCTGTACATATGTTGTCCCTTTTATGTGCAAGGGTGAGGGTCTATTCTACCTTCTATACATCTAACCGTAGGATATGAAACTTGAAAGTTCATGAGTTCATTTACAAAGCATTCTTCTAAAAACAGTACTGCATTATTTCAGGTTCTTTAGGGAAATTAGGCTCCCATCGCGTCTCTTTGGTTTTTCTAATTTTATCTAGACATTTCACATGGTAGAAATTATGTACATCAATAATGGTGTCATTCTTCCCTTTTCATCAATGAGTGAGAGTACGGTAAAAAAAAGTGAAAACTTAAATGAGTTAAGGTGTCTATAAAGAATAGGGGAAAAAAACACGGAGTATTGAGTTATTAGATTATCTCTAATGCAAATATCACATTAGTAAAAGTCACTACACACGTCATCATAATAGACCATGAGGGTAAAAAATCATCTCCAATGCAAGGGTCTCTTGCAACCTTCATTCTGACGTGGCTAAATTTTGAAGTGACCCCTTTAATTAGACCTTCCGATATTGGAGGCTCGGAGCATCTCCAATGGTAGGGGGGTCTTCCAGATATTTAGGTTACATATGTTGGATTTTGATTAGAACTTCAGTGTGACGTAATCAAATAAAATTGATTGACGGTATTTTTAAAATTCTTATCTCCAATGCTACCATCGGAACTACAACTTTAATATGACGTGTCAACAATCAATTAAATGGTTAGGCCTTTAATGAAAAGGTATAAAAATGAGAAAGTTTGGCCAAAATAAAATGTGGTGAGATATTGACAGCCTCACTTTGACTTTCAAAGGATATAAACTCTATTTGAAGGGGCCTATTAAAATTTATGTCACATAAGATTGACGTCTATCATTGACTCTTGTATTGAAAATGTATTTTAGGATTGAAGGTGTATCGAGATGGCGTGTCAATCAACTTTTACCAAATTGATGCTTACATTGGAGATGCTCTCATATTGATGCCCGTTAGTATGCCTATCCTGCATCTTTGCCATAAATATAACAAATTAACTGTAATCATTTAAATTTTATGTACACATGTTGTCCCTTTTATATGCAAGGGTGAGGGTCTATTCTGCCTTCTATACATCTAACCGTAGGACATGAAACTTGAAAGGTCATGAGTTCATTTACAAAGCATTCTTCTAAAAACAGTACTGCATTATTACAGTTTCTTTAGGCAAAATAGGCTCCCATCGCATCTCTTTGGTTTTTCTAATTTTATCTAGACATTCAACATGATAGATATTATGTGCATCAATATTGGTGTCATTCTTCCCTTTTTCATCAATAAGTGAAAGTAAGGTAAATAAAGTGAAAACTTAAATGAGTCCCTAATCTATGATAAGGTGTATTAAGAATGGCAAAAAACATATTGAGTTCTTAGATTTTAGGATGAGCAAGTCCATTTATATTTCTGATTTTAGAGTTCCAGCTAAATTGAAAGTTCACGAGCTCATTTACGAAACTTTGGGATTCTTCTAAAACCAGAATGAATAGTCCGAGAATTTTTTATTTAGGGAAAGTTAGGGTCCTATCACATCTATACGATTTTCCTAATTTTATCTGATAATTAACATAATTTTTTCTTGAAAGTAAATTCTGTATGTCAATAATATAGCCATTCTTCCCCTTCATCAATGAGCGAAGGTAAAGTTTAAAAAAAATGAAAATTACTCAAATTGATCCCTAATCAAGAAGACCGCCATAAATGTAAGTGTGGAAGTACATAGCTATAAATATTCGGTGCTCCATCCTCATATATCATAAAGTGTTACGCGCAATTTTGTTTTGAAAATTTAGAATAAATTATTTTTTTCCCAACATATATCGCAATATCATCTTTTGGGTAACAGTGCCAATACCGCTTATATTTAGCAATCAACAAATACAAAATGATTTGTTTGATCCCCAAATGTGGTTTTCAGGTGAGGTCAAAGGTAAAATTGGCCAAAAAATTTTAAAGAATCCATTATACCCCCGGGTTTAAAAATATTCAAAAAACAAATTCCTCTGCAACCGTCTTTCTCTGACCCGCCACCGTGTCCCTAAATTTCTCAAAAACACAGAGAAACTCCCCGGTTGCATCAAATCTTTGAGGGCAAAGTGAAACCGGAAAAAATCTATCATGCTTGTGCAAAATCCGGGCAAGGCAGTGCAATAATCTTCCTAAACACGGAGCTTAGCGCAGCTTGAATAAGGTGGCGCGTGTACAAATAATTGGGTGGAGCTGAACGAAGGCGCAAGCGGAGATGAACGGCGGCGTAAATTAAAAATCAGGTGGAGTTAAACTGCGACATAGGTGTGGACTCGTCGAGGGCTCGCCGATGGCTCGAGGTCTAATAGCGGAGATCTGGACAATGAAAATATGGGACAGATCTGGATGGTGGAGACTTGGCGAGGTTGAAATCCGGTCTCCTCTTTGTCTCCGACGAATCGTAGGTCTCTGCATCGTCTCCGGCGAGCCTCGTCATTGTTGCCTCGTTGTCGTCATCGTCGATTGTTCCTCGCGGTCGATCTGCAATTTCTAGCGGTTGCCTAGCTGTCGTCAACGAACCCTATCTCCTTGTCGTCGATCCTTCTGCAACCACACCGGCTGGGCTCTTCTTCTTCACGACTCTACAACGAAAGCGACGGAGCTCCTCGCCGAAAAAGAAGCAGAGCAACAACAGAGATGCGCCGAGGCCAATGGATACGCCCGCCGCCGTAGAGATAATTCCGGAAAAGAAGCAGAATACGCCGCCGAAGAAAATAATTCTGAAAAATATTTTTATAGGAAAATAATTGAAAATATTTTTAATTAGTAAAATTACCAAAATACTCCTAGCTATATCAGAAAATAATTTCACTTAAGCTGAAAACCACGTTTGGGGACCAAACTAATGATTTTCTAATTTGTTGGTTGCGGAAGATATGTATTGGTATTGAGAATCAAAAGATAGTAATGCGATATATGTTAGGAAAAAATAATTTATTCGAAATTTTAACCTGCGGTTGGGACGGTGTGTGATATTGGTGCTAAGGTTCAAGGTTCGAGTCTCGGCAGCGGCAGTGTGGAAATTTCCTTAGCTTGCTAAGGGTCTCTTGTGCGCACCGAGCGGGGACAGCCACCGGGTCGTGGCGCTGAGCTACCATGACTTAACTCTCCATCGATGTCTGTGGTGTCGGGCTGATGGGGCGTTGAGGGCGAGCACATCGCCTTTTGGTGCTAAGTAAGCATGTATCCCAACACTCAATTATTTTCCATTAGTCCAGCTATTTGGGGTCTTTATTTTTATAGAAAATGAAAATTAGGTACCCTAACCCTACGTACTCCTCCCTTCCGTTTTTAAATTTGTGGGCACACTTATTTTATTGAATTTTTTAAAAAAAAATGACACATTTTTCATTTTAGGGAAGATTCATTCAATTTAATTCACTCATTTTACTTTTTATTTTCTAAATTCAATTTCATCCCCAAATTTTATCACATAAATCCAAGAACATATACCCATATTGCGACAAGTAGAGAAACGAATGGAATACATTCTTCCACATAAATTGATTTTCGTTCATGAGATAATAAATTGCTTCATCGTTCAACTTTATATTGCACGTCTCTTCATAATTTTATAAATATATATTTAATTATAAATAATTGAAATTGAATATTAATTTTCTCAATTCATTATAATATATTTTATAAATAACTTATACATGATTAAAATTGTTAATTATACTTCCTTAGTTTTACTAGATTTGACACAATAATTTTAGGCGTTATTTTTTTAAAGTTAAAATGTGTAAGTGGAGAGAATTGAGTGAAAAGAGTAAAAATTTTAATGGGTAATTGAGAATATTCACTTTTTACCATAAAATGAGAGATGATAATCTTGGAAAAATATAGTAAAATGGAAAGTATGTCAAAACTAAGAAACCAGAGGGAGCATATGTTTCAAAAATATTAATTAAAAATTATATAGGGAAATATAAAACACGACTAGGAATCTTAAAGAACATGATTAAGAATCATCACGCTTTCAGCACACAAAAAAAGAGCTTAAAAATTCTCTTTCTTGTGTCGAAGACTACTCGGAACACAAATGCTCTACTCGAAAAAATCCCTTTCTTATAAAACACTGACTTTTATAGGGTAAAAAAAGAAGTAATTTTCTCTATTTATTAAAAAATTAGCCATGATTTTTGAAATTTTAGTTTAAAAGAATAATTATAATAGTGGTTGATCTTAATTCTTCGTTAATCAAACTCTTAATCTTTACAACTACTTAAAGATAAACATGATCGTTTAAAATGTACACTACAAGAAAAATCCCTTTTTTACAGCTACAAATGTCGTTGTAAAAATTAATTATTCGTTGTAAAAAGGATTTTACAACGGGCTATATCCCCGTTGTATGGTTTTGTTAGAGGTTTGGTTGTAAATAATTCTACAACGGGTTTAGTTTTTCCGTTGTAATTGACCATTTACAACAGGAACATTATCTGTTGTAAATAGGTATTTACAATGATTATATCTCATTGTAAATGCTCAACTACAACGGTAATATACACTATTTACAACGGTAACATACACTATTTACAACGGTAACATACACTATTTACCGATTGTAAATTTTAAATGATTCCAATCTGAAATTGCAGAATTGGTAGAAATAACAACAGAAAATGATTCCAAAAACTTAGAATATAAACTAAAAACCAACTCAACTCTTTGATTACGAGGTATAAAAACTAAACACAATATAGCGAAAGCTTTAAATGAACAAATTTGAATGTACAGTAGTGTTTCTATACTCAATAGTTCAGTACATGATGAAAAAACAAGTCACTGCATTGTGTAGCCCTGTATGTTCAAGTACAGCTCTCTCCATGGACAATGGAAGCACTTCGCCGACTTTGTTTGATGCAAGTTGGTTTGAATCCATTGCCGATATCATTTCAAGAAAATCATTATTTTATGCCTTCCACTTGGAATGCTAGCAAAGCTAACCTCTAAATTTTCTATTGAGCAACATGCACTTAATACTTGTAGAACTATTGAGCATATACAGAAGCTGTAGAACTATCTTTGAACCTGTTCCAAGGTTTTCCTTCCCACTGTCCCTGACACCATTAGCCATCACTGAATTGGGAGGAGCAGAAACAATTTCATCAGCAACAAAAAAATATCGACTTCCGCCTAATGACTCAGTTTCATAATGTTTGTATGCAGCAACAAAAAAAATCTGATTGCTGGAAATAACATAAGGTCCAAGCTTGCTTGATAGAAATCCCGAGGTCAAAAGAGGTTCAAAATACTTATTTAATTGAAGACTGCTACCCCATACCAGTTAAATTAACCATGCTAGAAAATATAAAAGGTAAAGTTTGACTAACAAACTCGCTGTGATCTTAATACAAAAAAAGCACTGATAGAATGGAGATAGTAAGGGAAGAAACCTATGATACGGCAGGTCTACAAAGCTAATGCTCAGAAAAAAGTTCCTGTTACACTCTGGCTTATGGCCAAAAGATGGAGTCCACACATGAAGACAGAACAGCATCTACAAGATATAGGTTGCTGATTTATACACTACAACTCTGAAGCACTAAAAGGTAGACTGCCAAAGTACAAAGACAGCAAGCTGATCTTAGGTTACGTGAACAACGAAATACATCGTGTACAGTAACATTTGACTGATCAAATGAGACAAACTATAAATGTTAAAGAAATCATTCCAACGCAATGAACTATACCAAGTATAGATATGATAAAACAGGATTACCAGCAGTAATCGCGTTGATTGTGTGCTAAAATTAAACTAGTAGGTGATAAGTTATCTTTTAATACCTTGTCAATTAAAAGATAGGCTTCTAATGCTCTATGCCACAAAAGAGCGAGAACAGCATGTAAATAAAAACACCGTTGAGTCATGGAAAAAAACTGACCTTCTAAAGGTTGGGATTATTTTGCTGGACCAATGCCATTGTCATGAGAATCTGTAGCTTTTGTTTCATCTGTGAATTGTTTTCCATCATCAATTTTTCCAAATTGTTCACCTTTTCATCATAATAGTCACGCTCCCTTTTCC
>JAULKM010126607.1:0-20076 GCA_032355605.1 Rubia tinctorum | reverse complement strand
CTTGGGTTGAACACACCCAATAATCCCCCCCCCCTCAAACCCACGACCACACAACGGTATCCTTCATCCTTGCGCGGACCATCTTGCACCGTTTCCACACCTGCGGTGCCACCGCCAATGGCACAACTGAGGACCTCCACATTAGGTACACATGCAGTCCCCGTCCTGATCACAACCATGGCTCTGATACCACTTGTTGGGACTGCCTAGTCCACTACAACCAAAATTAGTATGATATTGTCTGATTTGGACCTAGCCCGCATAGTTTTATTGGATCTAACCCCAAAAGGTCTCATACAAATGTGGTGGAACTCTAACTTATATAGGGAACTATCACCCTTTCAATTTCCAATGTGGGACTTGGGTTGAATACACCCAACAACCAGGAAGCCCAACGAGTGATAAATTTCATCATGGAATAGTGGGTTAGAGGTCTTGAAACACGATCATCAAAAAAAGATTTTGATTCATCTCTCAAAGTGAGCTTTAACCCAAACACCTTTTACCTGACGAAACCATAACATTTTCTGAAGTAGTTGTGGTCAATAAGTAGACACCACATGTTGATCCTATGGTTATCTCAACATAACACATATGTGAAGAGGGTTTACATGGATGATAACTGAGGATTCAAAGTAATGTTCCCCAATTGTTTTGATTAGTTTGATATTGGGCACTATAACTTTAAAAAATCCACGTCACCTTTGTCAGGATTCACAGGGAAGACCACATTCCCTTTGGGAATAATAATTCTACCATTTGATTTGGTGATGGGAACAAAGGGGTGACAATTAAATCTCACTCCCCCTTTAACGTGATCCTTGGAAGGCAGTAAATGTGCCAGGCCAGAGCCGTTTGGTTTGCCTAAATGATGAAGTTTCCCATTAACAGGGGTTAGCTACCATCCTGGGAGACCAGGTGACGGCTAAAAGTTGCATGTTAACAGCATTGAAGGAGGCCTAGAAGGTGAAGGGAGTAGATTCAGTTCATGGAGAAGTTTTCCCTACGTACACCTTCCTAATCGATATCCAAGAATGACGGTCGTAGTAAATTGATCTTAGGATATATGAAAGAAAAGTTAAAGGCCATGCTCTATAGTTGTGTTAATGTATTTTTATGAAGTACCTTTGAACTAATGGGAGGTACCCAAGCACATAGCAGTCCACAAGCCGAATATCGACACCTCCTTGAAGCCCATCAAGCAAAAAGAAGAATATTTTCCCCGAAGAGAACAAAGGAAATTAAATAAGTGGTGTGGCGGCTCCTCAATTCAAAGGTCAATGAATAATTGTTATACTCGGAGTAGTTAGCCAACCCTGTAATGGTCATAAAGCACAGTGGCTGGGAGGTCATCGCCGTACCTCTCAAAGATATAATTTATAAGCGCTAAATGCTTACTAAATACAATTAAGTAGACAGTGGAAAGTCGGGGTCATCCACAGAGAAGATGAATTTTCCTAAGCGTTTTCACATATAAGGTTGGATATAAGACTAGATATATATACATATATATATATAAAAGCATGTAAAGAGGAGGGTTTTGGTTTGGTTTTCCCAAGTTATGAATTTAAAGATAAGATAACTAGCAAAGTCAAGTAACTATGCTAATCATGCAATAAACTAAGAAAAATATGCAAAAAATATAAATGACAAATCCTTGGGGGTAATTGATCTCTACTTCCAAGCCATTAATGTATTCAACAATCAAATTTAAGCACAATAAATACACAATAGCAAAGCATTAAATAGCTTACATAAAGGTCTCAATACATGGGTTTGGAAGCCTCAATCAATTGCTTCCAAGGATATTACTAGCCTAGATAGTCAAACATTATAACATAGAACAAAAATCAACAAAGAAACAAGAAGAAAGTGAAGGAGAAAGTTAAAAACAAGGGTTTTAAAGCCCCCAAGTCGGGCCAAGAAGGATGAGGAATGAGTGGATGAAGTGCTATTTATAGTACAATAAAAAGGGGAGTAAAAAGCAAGTTACAGGTCATCTGTCGCGACCTGCGATGATTCCCTCGCTCTAGCGACAAAGTGCAGTCCAGCTCGTAGCTCTTTTTGTTTTGCTTCCTGCGAGTGAACCGTTGATCCGTTTTGGGAGTTCTTGTAGTCGTTTTTATAGTACTCGAGAAGAAGAATCCAATGGTGCCATCCCTTTAGGCTGGTTCTTCTCTAATAATTCTCAGAACCCTGCTTCAAAACTTAGATCATTCTTCATCCTCTACATTGCTCTCCTTCTTCACTTTATATTCTACCACTTTGTATGTGGACTTCCTTCTTCTACCATTCTTGTAAATGGCCTTCTTCAATGATAGTATCAAAATAAGCTCACATGTAAGTCTTCAAATCTTCAAAGATAGTCTTCAAAGTCTTCCAACAATTTCCTTGTTACACAAAATCCTCTACAAAATTAATAAAAGCACAAATTCTCTCTTAACTCTCCTTAGAAAATTTCAAGGAAAAATGCCACACATAAAGTGTACAAAAATGAATCCAAAAAGTCCCAAATTAACAGTAAAAAATTAACACATCAGTGGTGTTTGGATCATATGCATCAAATTTACAGACCTCAAAAAGTGTACCGAAAAGATAACTATCCACTACCACTTATCGACAAGGTGGTTAAAGCGATACCGGGATACCAAGTTCTAGCCTCTTTCGATGGTAACAAAGGCTATCACCAAATTTTGATGGCTGGAGGGGAGAAGTAGAAAATATCGTTCATCACGGATGTTGGGAATTTTTGCTACAAGATGCCATTTGGCCTAAAAAAATGCTGCTAAAACTTACCAAAGGTTGGTGGATAAGATTTTCCAGAAAGACATTGGAAGAAATATGGCACATATTACCCTTATCCGCTGCATTTTTACTTCAAGGCCACCAACAATGAGGTAAAGTACAAATCCCTAATCAATAGCCTATAACAGGTTAAGGAGCTCAAGGCCAGAGATATAGAAATATTCAGTGACTCCCAAAGTGGTCCATCAAGTTAAAAAGGAATACGAAGCTTGAGAGCGAAGCCTGCAACACTACTTGAAGGATGTGAAGGCCATGCTAAAAGGGTTTCAAAAGTATACCCTAACACAAGGGCTCAGAGACATGAATCAAAAGGCGAATGCCCTAAGCAAACTTGCTTCGTCTAACCTTAATATTAAGTCCATGAAGCAATTGTTAATGGAAACGATAAGCGGACAAAGCTTCAAAGAGGAAACGAGGATGTTGAGGGTTTATGGATGATACCAATTTTCATATATCTTCAAGAATGAGTTTTTCTAGAAGGAAATGTCAAAGCAAGAAAGATAAGGCTCAATGTCCCAAAGTGCGTGATTCAAGACGATGGGTTGTGTCGGCGAGGGCATCTTCCGCCGCTCCTAAGATGCGTCACCCCTTACAAAAGCCGACTGTCTGTTTAGGGAGGCCAATGAAGGGGTGTGTTGAATCTATCAGGGAGCTTGCTCGGTGGTAAAGAGGCTCATTCGATCCAATTACTACAGTCCAAAAATGTTTGATGACACCAACAAGCATTTCCAGTCATTCCATTAATGCTAAAGGCACACATTGATCACTCATGTACCACAAGAGGAAATGGTAAGTATGCATAGCTTGCGCCATTTGACAAGTGAGGATCGGCCTAGTAGAGCCCTTTTCAGAGACACTTGGAAAATTTTGGTATCTCATTATGGCCATCAATTACTTAACCAAATGGGTTAAGGCAGAAGCAGTGAACAACGTGAAGGGAAAACCAGTGATTTCATTATATTATAAGAACATCATCTGTCAATTCAGAATTCCTTAGATCATTATCACCAACAATGGAAAGAAGTTTACCCTTTATCTTTTTAAGAGTTGGTGTGAGGGGTACAACATCCAACAGATGGTAACTGCGGAATACCACCCTCATGAAAGTGGTCAGGTTGAAGTCACAAACCGAACCATCATTAATGGCATCAAGGTGAGGCTTGAAGAGGCCGAAGTAAATAGGATAAATGAGCTTCCCAGCATTCTACTGTCCTAACGAAAGATTGAATCCTCTTCAACGAGGGAGACCTCTTACAACCGAGTCTATGGTTTGAAGGTGGTAATTCCAATAGAAATTGGGGTACCAATTCCAAGGGCAATCACATCCAAAAGAGGCGACCAAATTTCCCACAAAGAAGACCGTCAACTTGCCCTGGAATTGGTATAAGAAAAGTGGGAAAGGGAATCTCTTTACAAGGCAAGAGTTAAAGAGCGGGTAAAGTTTTATCATGATTAAAGGGTCAGAAAGGTTCAATTTGCACTAGGAGACTTTGTCAAGAGGAAGAATGAGAAAATTTGGTAAGAACTTGACCGCAAACTCATTGCAAACTGGGAAAGGTCTTACAAGGTCGTCGAAGCTTACCCAGGAGGTAGGTACGTGTAGGAAACTGATTGAGTCAAAAAATTCCTAGGAGATGGAATGTGGTCAACATTTAAAAGTATCATCAGACCTAAATTGGTCGGTAACATCATCAAATTGTACCGATCATAGTTTCAATTTTTTTTTACTTGTTTCTTAAACTTTTCAGTTATAGTCTAGCCATGGAGTAGCTTACCATAAAATAGCTACAAGAAATGACTAGTACTTTTTGATCAGGGGATGGCGCACCCTCATAATAACACCGCTATAGATCGAAGAGAATTTTTTAAGTTCTCGTAATCTAAATCCACTCAGGAAAGCATTTTCTTCTCGGATTAATATGAACATTTATGCTATCCTACATTTCATACGCTCATTGATACTTCAAATCATTGAACATGTCAGCTTGCTCTAAAGCCCAACATTAATTGGTTACTCTATTACTCCTACATGGGTTGAGACTAAATTGATCCACCTCCCCTCGGGGTTGCTAATAAACAACCTTTTTAAGGGAGATCTACTATATCGAGGAGGAGCTTTGAATCACAGATATAGATTTATATTTGTGCTCCCATTCCTATTACTACACTACCTATGAGGTAGTTAGTGGCAAGACCAAGGTCATCCACAAAGATGTTAGGAACTTAACAATTAACTGTACAAAGTCGCAATCGGTTCGTCAATCCGATCACGTGTTAGGAATAGCTAATGTTGCAAAACAGGTTTGGAGGGGTGGTTATCTAACAACTACAAGCATGAAAGAACACAAGAGAATAAACCTATATGTCCTGGTAATATATTCTGATCTTAGATTCCATCACATCCAAGACATATAAACCTATCCTAATGCTTATGCCACGTAGCGTGGTCGATGATGAGCACTTCCCCATACCTGACACTTAGAATGCTCCTGTAATTTTCAACTGGAAACATCTTCGTAATTAGGGGAGTGAAATAATGGCCCTACTTGCTGTGCATATATGAATCTCCCCCGTACGATTACGTCCCGGGAACTCCACTACGAATGCTTCTCACTAGGCTTACATAGGCAAAGAGATAGGCACTTATCATACGAAATACGCTAAACCTAGTTTGCTACTACTCTATCTATATCCCCAACCCGTCAGAACAACTCGCCAGCTAAACTAATTGAATTGTCGATCGAAACGTTGACCTGCAACCCAGATGCATACACCCATACGGTCCCGGACCATTGTTACCTAAAGTGTATGCCAGCTCAGTGAATCAATCATGTAATTAACAAGAATGTCAAGAACAAGCCAACATAATGTTCATAAGCATAAAAGGATAGTTAGATTTAGAATCTGACAAAATAATAACCAAATCATTAATGCAAATATAAATCCCCAAGAAAATAAAATACTCCCAAAGCATTGAACCCTATTATTTCATGGGATTCAATGCCCTTGGGAAAAAACAAGGAAAAAGAAAGAAAGAAAATCCTAGAGAGAAGGGTTATTTCCTTTCTCTCTCCACCTACACTTTGGATTAGAAGAAAACTAAATCACAATAAACCTTAATAGACATAGGCTTCCATTTATAGTAGTAGGGAATTGGGCCTTGAAAAAGGCCCAAAAAGTGACCTATAACCCTAGCTGTGCTGCCATTACCCGTATTAAAGGGCACGACCTGTGTTAGCTAGATCTGGCACTACCCGTGGTAGGGCACGACCCGCACTGGTTTGGAATGGAAAGGCCCATGTTATTTGGCACGGACCACTAGCTGGGAGTCCCTTCTTGATCAGTCGAACGATGCATATTGTGTTGTTATTCGCGGTCCGCCAGCCGGGTGCATGATTTTCCCTTCTGAACGGCGCAATCCGTGTTAATCCTTTTGGGCCACTTGCTGGGGGTAATTGATGGCAAAAAAGTAAATCTTCACACCCCCGTGGGCTGATCTTTAAATATTACTTTTGGAACGGTACACTTCGTGTTAAGTGGCACGACTCATGCCCATACTTAGCCGCACGGAGCATCTCGGTAACACGGGCCATTTTGTATCTGATGGTCTATGCCAAGACCCTCTGGAATGGGTCGTGTTGGCTGGCACATCTCTGCCAAGACTTCAATTTCCAAAATCAACTCCTTCATTTTCTTCGCTTGATTCCATTTACTGCCATGTTTTGACTTGTGGCCTTATATTTACTACCATCCTGGCGAATAACCTTCTACTATTTACTACCACCCTTGCATAAGGCTTTCCACAAACATACGTTGAAGTGCTCACGAGCAACCTACTAATAAGCTCACAAAAGAATATAAATGTGCTCGTGAGGACATAGTGTCCATTAGATCCAATTAAGTCTACAAAAATTGGGATTTAGATTAAAAACCTATTAACGGTCATCTAAACCCTTTGCAATATAAACCTAACTAAAATTAGAAATCAACCAACAAAAACATAATAATAAACGTGTAAAGTGCATCAGTTAACGCATGCATTTAGGTGCAGATCAATTCCCACACATTTAAACCTTTACTCGTCCCCGAGTAAAGATCCAAAAGGAAAGTAGCATCCAAGTATAAGTTAACCAACACATTCAACCTTATTTCTAAGCTACCCTAGTTTCCCCAAAAATGTAGGAATCTCTTAACTCTCACTCTTCCTGAAGAAGCTAAAGTAACCTATCCACCAAATCAAACCCATACAAAGGAAAGGTGTATATCATAAGTGTGAAGAAAACTTACTCTGACAGAAAAATTTCCAATAACAATCCAAGAGTTGTTTAATTTAAATTTTCCATTTTTCCTCAATTTCTCTCATTTTTCCTAGGAGCCCTTTCGGGTTTTCATCCTAGCATTCACACATGTAAAGTGCACCTCTCATATTTTTCCACACAAAGCCCTCTCATTTTTTCCTAGGTTTTTCAACCTAGCCGGACCTTTCCCATATTTTCCTAAGTCACCCTTTCGGTTTTTGACTTAGCAGAGTATTTTGTTTTTCATTTTTTTATTTTTTTGTTTAGTACAAAATTCCCCGAAGGTGGGCTTCATGATACATGAAGATGATAAAAAAGAGAGAGACTAACACAACAAAATTTTTCCAAAATATCCCCAAAACAAACTACAAATGGTGCCCTCACACAAAAAACAAAGTTTTTGCAACAAACTAGCAAAGTATGTTTTCGAAACTAATGATGGAAAAATGGAAAGGGAAATAGTCATCGACCAAATACAAAATAAAGCAAGAAAAACAAAGGAGATATGCCACCATGAAGGTGTTCAAACTCCTCCCGCACACTTAGTTAATGCACTGTCCCTAATGCATGCAACCAAGGTGAAACGAAAGGGTGGAAAACACGGAAAAGTCCTCAGCGCCGTCCACGACATCTAGCTCCATGACCTTGCACATGCTTGTTGTCCTTAGTTGATCAGTGATCTCTCTCACACCGTGGTGCAGTAATTTCATGTATGTCCTTAAATAGTGAAGCTACTCATATACTCTGTCAAATGTGTCTGCAGTTTCCTCTTTATTTTAGTCAAGATGAGTGCTAAGGTAATGCACATCCTGCCTAACCCCAAAGATAGCATCACTTTAAGACTGCTTCAATTTCGGATCCAGTCTCTGTGGCTTGGTCTAAATGTGGTAAGATGAAGTCGACTGGTATCCCTGTGAATTGTGCTCTCAGAAAGGGCTGAAATGTGGGTGCTGCCAAGTATGAGCCTCGTGTTAAGATGGAATAGAAATTCTGTGTCGGTGTTACTTAGGAGCGGAAGAGAGGCTACATATTCTGCACCTACTCGACTCGGAAAAGTAATCATCATGTGGGGAATAGTTACGCCTGTGTGAACTTTGGCCGATTCTCTGGTAGGCCTCGTCCTTGATGTCGATCGGCCCCTGATAAGGCGGTGGTGCTCCAAATAGCTGCTCTATTGCAGACTGTGGCACTAACAGCTGCTCAAAAGTGCCATAAACTGAGGGAATGCTTGTTGTCACTAAGGAATCTAGTTGGGGAAATACTGTGAGGAATTGTCCGGGTCCTCATCCATCGGAGCCTGGTATGCATCCTCGCCTTGCTTGTCCTCCTCCTCTGTGTCCCACTTCTACTTACATGCCCTGATCAAGCTGTATAATGAGATCATCCACCCTGAATGTCTTGTCCAACTTGGTTCTTCCATTCTGAGGCAGCCTCATAAAGTTGGTTCTTTTATAGCACAAGTAAACAAATCCCGCTTGTATGTAGATTAGCTTTGCCTCTGACATAGCTGAAGGAGTGAGGGTATAAGTAGTGTTTGGGTCTCTCTCATGTCACAGCTCACCGGAAGACAAAAATGAGAAACAATGAGTAATATCATGACGCAATGGCTATCTTGCTTGTCCGGATCCTGGAATGCATTGGGTGATGAATTCATCCACTGAGTCAGGGCAAGCTCGCCTAATGCAAATCGATCATTAGACTTCACAGTTCTTCTCTGTAGTAGTGGTGGCCTCCCTATGGCAACAAACCACTCGCTCATCATCCTGGCCACATATCGCAACGACGGATGCAAAATGTCACTGTTCTTGCTTTCCTTACACTGTGACCATCGGGTTATGAAGGACCATAAAGTGTGCACATCAAATCCAGAAGCATCCTAATTGTGTCTATCGACTTCAGTGTAATACTTCCATCTGAATGCTCGAGCCATCTCCACATACATCATAGACTTAGCCACGTCCCCCAAATGAAACATCATTATCTCTCCCATAAATATTTTACGATCTCACGTGATAGTCACAAGAAACTCCAAAGTGTATCTGGTATACGTGGGGGCCAACATTATCGTGAACCTTTTGAGCCCAATCTTCCTTAGGAATTGGTTTTTAGAGTTTGAAGTCTTTGAAGGTCCTCTCATCTACAAACTTAGTCTCCAGGATGGGCGCCCCACGAGGTGGTCCCAACACTCCTTATGTGCTGGAAGGAGTGTGGTGAACCCCATAAATGGCACACTCGGCTCGATATCTGTCTATGTGGCATAATGAACAGTTTAGAACGACTAACAACACCAACAATAACAAATAATACCCCAAAAAATTATCAAATACCACCTGCATACTAAAAATTCTCCCACAAGACTGTAATAATCACAACCAATCCCCTTTTCTTCAAAAAGGGCTAAACACGCAGATATCCCAAATTGCAAAAATTCAAAAATCTTCAAAAAATTTCAAGGGGTCAATCGAGTATCTTAAGCAGGGATTAGAGATAAAATTTGATGAATTTGTGTTCACGGGGTGCGCGGGTCTCCTCCTAATGGTGATTTTGCCAATCTCCTTCCTTGGAATGGACTACATATTTGAATTTGGGAGAAAATCCAAAGATATGGCCGAATCTATGATTTTGTAAATCTGGCCAAGATTTTGATGTTTTTGGCTGTGACTTGTTATGGCCTTTGTGGGAAATGGGGAGAGGAATATTTTGGGACAAATTTTAGACGATTTGGCCAAGAATTGTGGGAGAAATTGAAGAAATTCTAGTGGAAAAAAGTGAGGCTCGATTTTTTTATCCGGGATTGCTGGATTATAAAAGAATGATGGTGATGAAAAGGATGAAGAACAAGGGATGAACACAAGGCATTTTATAGAGGTATAGGGTATTTTCTATTGGTGGTTTGGGCGGCAATGGGAATCCTAAAATATGGTTCATGTTGAACCTTTTCCCTCGTGTCGGCCTTCTGCCTCGTGCTGGCATGTCCTGCACGACTCGTACTGGCTCCTAGCACAAGGCTAGCAAAGCTCTCATCCTTCAAACTTTTGTCGCAAAAATTATTGCATCCAAAAACACAAAAACCAAGAGTAGCACTGTTCCAACAAAGTTTAATGACTAATAGTCCCTAAAAATACCATAAAAATCGAACACAGTTCAAAAATCATAAAAATTATCAAAATTTGTTAACACAAAATAAAAACACAGTTTTTAGAGTCCTCCTCACAACTTATTATTTCTTAAATTTTTGAGAACTAAGAAAAATGGGTGGATGGGTCAGCGAAATCACCTTCCTTGACACCACCATTGACCATGTCCCTCAGGACAGGTCTCCACATGACTTTCTTCATGATACTCGGAAGGATCAATTATAGTCTTTGGAAGAAAGCGTTTAGACTTAAGGCTTGTTGGGTAATCATCCTCCAGGTTTTTCCATTGAAGATCTTCGCTCCAAGGATATTTCCTTTTACTACTAGACTTTTTTTCTTTCCTGTGTTGACATTAAATGCTTGAGGAACTTAAGAATATTTGTGATAAGCTGCGGGTGAAGAACACCATGATATAGTCTGTGGGCTCTAAGGCTCTTGATACAAATTTTGAGAGTACATTGTAGCCCTTTATTTTCTGCCCCGAGTCAAGAATACTCGGCAGCCAAGGACTTAGCTAATAAGGAATTTCCATCCACAACTTCAGTATTTTCGACTAAGGCTTCATATAATCTTCCATTCTCATTTAGAACCATTTCGTACAGTTGTACTACTTCTCCCACTTGAGCCTTAAACTTTTAAGCTTCAGGATAAGGTTGAGGCGAGCTTCAATGATTGGCAGTTTATTAACATCAACGAGACATTAAAAAAGGGACCTGAACTGGCACATTATATGATGAATAGTATCTTGATAACTTCTCTCGACAGGATCACAATTATCAACTACTTCAAGGGGCACGATCCCATGAAACTTCCTTACTTCAATGTCACTTATAAGGTCCTGGAATGAAAGATGTTTGTCACTTCTACATGAATCCAATTATACATTCTTTTCATAAAGATATATTAAAATCTTTTGTATCGAAGGATAACTGTTATCGCGCCAAAAACCTAGTTTTTTCTTCCACTCGACCAGATCCTACATCATCCATATCAGGATCACTAGTGTATTATCCAATTCTGTTTTGGTTTTGGAGATTTCTCGACAAGCATAAATGCTACCTTCAATGTATTATTCTACGAAGACAAAAAGTTAGTAAATAAAAAAAGAAGAAATAGGAAAAATACTTCTTCATAAATAATAAAAAGTACATGAAGAGGCCATGAAGGCAAATTCCACATTTTTACCCTACCCTGGAATAATATCCCTCAGCATTGGTCTTGTTAGCTCCATCTTTAGATACCTTATGCTCTCCCCTTGTATTGGTATTTTCTAGACCATACCCCCGAGGGAGAGAGCTCAAACTTCCTCAGCAGTATAGAATTTCCTGGAAGACTTTAGGAAGTTCAGAAAGGCGAAGCTCAGACCCCGACCATGATCACTTCCTTCCATCTCTCATCCAGAACTTGGATTGAGTTAGGCTCGAGGAAATACTTCACGAACTTGATCTTCTCGTGAGAAAAAGAAGGAGTAAGCTTGGGCAGAATGTCTTCGTTGATCAGGGAGTTTCACCCAATAAGTTTTGTAATCTTGAGGAGCTTGAGGAAAAGATTGTACAACTCTTGAATCATCATCAAATAATCCTTAAAAGTCTCAAGCAGGAGGGCTTGAGCCTTAAAACCTTAAGCTTCCTTTACAATTTTCTCTAGTGTATTCTTCTCGAGGAATATTTTTCTCTTCTTGGCCTTAAGGTTTGTATTCTTTTTGTTAGCTTCTTTAAGCTCTTCATTTAGCCTTCTTATCTCTGAATATCTTTGCTGGACTTCAAGACGAAGCTTAGTCTGGTTCATGTCCAGCACTTGAAAGAGGGAGGAGAAGGAGGGGATTTGCGAACAAAACGAGGAAACTTGTTCCTCGAACTTTTGATCCACCAAGTTTAAAGGTTGAGTTACTTGAAAAGAAATAGAAATGTTAAAAAACGTTTTTAATAATAAGAAGCAGAATAGAAGAAATCTTGGGAGCATAGAACCTGGGATCCTCAACTAAAGTTCTTAGGATTGTTTCCTCTAAGATGTGAATTTTAGAGGTGGTCGAAAGAGCATGGGAGGGGTGAACTTGGAAGCTTTTATATATCATGCAAAGTTCTTGTGAATGAAGCCTTTTGAGCTTGCCTTAGTCACCTGTATGGTCCTACTCTTCGCGAGGGTGTTGGGCACAACCTGAAAAGAGTTGTTGACATTTCCAACAGTACGTCGATCTCTTTTTTTTAAGTTTAAAGATGAACCGAGACCCACTATAAAAAATGACGAAGGATTAGAAATGGAAAGAAAGTATAACAAGTAATAAATTCTATTATTAAAACACCTTTGGATACTTCCAAAGATCGAGAGTTTTTAGGAATTGTCTCAAGAGGGGTCTCTCAAGTGAGCTGGTCAGGGAGTGGTTGATGTCTATCTCCCTCCTTAAGAAGCCTCTTTCACTTCTTGCTCCCTTTGGAGCCATCTTATAGAGCTAAAAGTTGTAGTTCTGCTTGCTTCTTGCTCTCTAGTTTTTGGTATACATACTTATTATAGATCTTAGGTGACCAGAAAAAACCGCCAATAGTCGTTTCTGTATTGAGAAAAATATTGTAAGTTACGAGCGTAGCCAAAAGACATCTTGTCATCCTTGAGATTACTAGGGCAGATATATTTTTTCCTTTAGAGGTTTCAACCATCACGTTCTAATTTAATTGGGGGACCTTATACGTTATGCAATCAAAGGTAAGCCCTATTTTCCTATCCTTCAACCCGGTCGAATTGGAAGGAAGGGTGAAAACCTTCTTCTTCCTCTGCCTACTAGCAAATGTAGTAATATTGTCCTTTTACTTGCCACTATGTGTCACACTGTACAGTGAACGTAGTAAGTTATACTTGGGTTTGATATAAATTTCATCACATCTTGTCATAAACATCATAATGGTCACTATTATGTTTGGATGAACTTGTGTTGGACTGAATTGGAACTCCTCAAGAAGATTTGAGAACAGCGAGGGAAAGGGGAAATAGAGCCCAGATCGAAGGTGCTTGGTATGGATGGCTAACCTTCCAAATGGCGAGTTCTCATGATATTCTTCTAACCCTAAAGGTTTTAGATTGACATTGGGGGGAATCCTTTTACCAGAAGGAATTGTGGATAAAAGCTTCGAGACCAAACCCGACTTTTCAATGGCAGGGGCTCACTAAAAATGTTTCCTCCTCCTCAACTTCAGGGGTAAATTTTTTTGGAGGTCCTCATTTTTTGACATTGTTCTTCTTCCTCTAGGATACCTTCGAGAAGTCTCCCCTTAGTGGAAATTGAATTTTTATTTTCCTCGTAATGGAGGACCTCCTTAAGAACGATTTTACTTTACCAGTAGGCCAAATAATGGGATGTCCCTCAGAGGGCATATCGATGATGGAAACTCATCATGGTTATGGTTTGTACAGCTAATTTCCTTGACTTCCATCTCAAAATTACCATAAGAGGTCTCTGATCCTTCAGATCGAGAAACAGAGTTTTCCATCCTACATTAACCAATCTCCTTCTCATCCAAATTAGTCTCACTGATTATCCCCCTCTCATCAGATCCCTCACCAGAAATAGGAACACCATTAGCCATTATAGATAAGCTGGGAAAAAAGACAATGGAAAAGATAGAAAGTGATATGAATCTCCTTGCGAAGACTCTGGATTGCGGAATATCGGATCTTTGATTGAACTAGGGATTTCGCCCAACCTAGCTCACACGCACGAAGAAGCAGCATCTAGCCCGTAGGGTACACTTAACTACAACCTGTTATCTAAATAGCCCGCATGTTTAAATCAAAATGTTTTTATAAGCGTCTAGCCCGCAAGGTACACTTAAAAAGGAGATTGAAACTTAAATAGCCGCAGGTTTAAACAACAATGGAGATAATGAGAATGTCTCAAAATTCTGAATATATATTTGATAAAAAGATTGATTAAAAGTGTCAACCAACCCCTTTATCTATAGGGTAAAATTCAGCCATTACAAATAGAAACTGAAAATAATTTTTGTAGCTTTAGGAAGTTAAAAGTATATCTAACTAGAACTCCTAAAATAAATATAAATAATTACCATATTCATCTAAGTAAATCAATCCAAACATTGGATGAATTCTTAAATGAATCTACCTTATCTAAACCTACCAAATCTAATTCTATTGAAATCAAAACTCCTAAATTACAATATTTCAAAATAATTCTAAATATGAGTACACTATCTCATTAAAAAACCAAATGGGAAAAAGAGTATAGTGATAAGCTCCTAAATATACTAAACTAAGAAAAATATAATAAATGACATTTTTGACATCTTATTATTCCCTCTGTGGTAAAAAAAGTTTCGTCCTCAAAACGAAAATGATCTTCAAAAATAAATGTAGATAAATATCCCATGCCATCCCTGCAAAATCCTGATAATAAACGGTGATTCGGTGCTGACGTGGCAGTGACTAGATGCGAATGTGGCAAAAAACTCCTTCAATCTCGCGAGAAACAGAACTCCAGATGAGAAAATCAAAATAACTCGCAATAAATTCAACTGCTCACGAGCAAATGAACAACTCACGAGAAATTGATAATGACACGAGATGAATACACGGGCCTTATGTATCACGCGTGTTCAGAACGCGCCTTACAACGTCCTGCGTGTGAGATTCACATGCCCTGGTTGTCGATCACGCATGAGTGACACCTTCCGAGCTTCTTCTTCGTTGAAAACCTTTTTGCTCTGACTTCTCTTCATCGGAGTTGTCGTATCTTGTAGCGGCAAACAGTTATTACAAAATTGGAGACGGAGTGTTGCTTGCATTTAATCAATCCCGGAGAAGAAGAGCTTGGCATCGGAATTAACAGCGATCGACCGTAGAAAGAATGGTGTCAAAAGTCTGGAGATCGGTCGGAATTAAAGGCGGAAGACCGGAGCTGAGCGGACGATCGGCGAGCAGGACTACGGTTGATCGGAGATGATAGGTGGCGGAAGGAAGTTGGGGATAGAGATGACCGGTTGGAGATGGACTTGAGCGGCGGCGGCGATTGTTGGAGATGCTGAGCAGCGGTGGTGGTGATTTGTCTGCGGCGATCTGTTTGCTCTTTTTTAATTTATTTTTTTTCAAAAAATAAAGTATGGATATGAAGGTCCCAAGTGATATCACCTTACGATACCAATTGATGCCGAATAATATGATGGTCGTAAAAACTTTCGCTTTGCTCTGATATCAACTGATATGAATGTCCTTGCGAAAACTCGGGATTGCAAAAAATTGGCTCTTTGCTTTTGCTAGGGTTATGGCCAAACCTAACAAAAATGCACGAAATTCAAGCGTCTAGCCCGCAGGGTACACTCAACTCCGACTTGCTCTCTATATAACCCGAAGGTTTAGATCACAAGGTTTCTCTATAAACTAACCAGCGTGCAGGGTCAGCTTACAAAGGAGATTGAAATTTAATTAAACCGCGAGATTAAGCAACAATGAAGATAATGAGAATAACTCAAAATTTTGAATATTTGATTGATAAAAGGATTGGTATGATTCTCGGCCAAACCCCTTTATTTATAGGGTAAAATTCAGCAAATACAAATAGAAACTGAAAAGAATTATGGCAGATTTACGAAGATAAAACCATATCTAATTAGAACTCCTAAAATAAATTTAAATAATTATCATATTCATCTAAGCAAATCAATCCAAATATTGGATGAATTCTTACATGAATCTACCTTATCTAAACCTACCAAATCTAATTCTAATCAAATCAAAACTCCTAATTTACAATATTTCAAAATAATTCTATATATGAGCACACTACCTTATAAAAAAACCCAATGGAAAAAAAGTATAGTGATAAACTCCTAAAAATACTAAACTAAGAAAAATCTAATAAATGACATTTTTGACATCTTATCAGAAGAAGTTACGTGAACATCTCATCATCCGAGAGTTCCAAACTAGTTATACCTCTTGGGTGTGACACGGGTAGGTTGACATGGCTAGGGTTGAAGATATTAGCCATAAAGAGGCAGAGAATTTAGATGCAAATGATGGATTCGAGGAGATGATGGAGGATGTTGTTAGAGAATTCCATGGTAAACCGAAATTCCTTGAAGGTTTTCATAATGATAAGAAGACTGAGTTGTACACTGGTTTGAAATATTCGGTATTGAGTGTCACTTTGCCAATGATGAATTTTAAAGCAAAATACGGGTGGACTAATTTAGGCATGACAAAGTCTCTCTTGAATTTGTTAGGGAATTGCTTCCTGAAGGTAATATTTTTCCGGATAGAACGTAAGCTGCAAAAAAATCTATCCAATGAGAATGGAATTGAAAAAATACATGCTTGTCCAGACGAATGTATGTTGTATAGAGGCCAGAGGATGAGGACCTAAACAAATTTCGGGTATGCGGTGAGTCTCGTTACAAGTTAAAGCGTGGTGGAATTGCGGTTGGGGCGGATGCTTATTTGATTTCCAAGAAAAGACACCGGCTAAAGTGTTATGATGTCTGTCTATCGTTACCCGGCTGGAGAAATTGTTTGCTTGTAAAGAAAAAAAAGTTGTTGCTTTGTCATTCTGAGAGAGATCGACCTGCAGATGACGTGATTAGACATACGTCGGATGGGGAGCATTGGAGCGTAAACATCAGCTCCGACCAGATTTCTTGGACGGTGAGCAGTGTCACAAAATGGTGAAATATTCATTTTTTGGGTTCCATTAGAAGAATAATGTCTTCGTATTCTGCAACTGACGTTAAATTCGATCCCAACATGGCTCTGCCACTTAAAATGATTTCGTTTTTCTACTTTATCTTCGGATTAACACATAGATCTCTTTCCGGGGTGTTGAATCATCCGAAAATTGACAGCTGAAAGATGTATATATCTCTTCCCTCTTAAAATGATTTGGTTTTCATCATTAATATCCTTATGCCCTTCATCCACTATTATATTTTATTATTTATAATTCTTACATTACAAACATATAAACAGCATACGTAGTTTTTAATTGTAACCGCAAATTGTTCATCACGAACAACAAACCAACTGAAGAACTATATTTAGACAGCGCTGCAATAAGAAGTATTATGTCAAAATGTTTAATACAGTGACTTCACTTATCCTGAAAAAAGCACAGGCTAATTATTTGTAAACCTTGTAAGTACCTGGCGTATCCTCGTACACAGTAAAGCACTGATAATCGAAATGGGAGATTAGGGATTTTAGGAAGGAGGCTTGTCTTGAATGATAAAAGTGTTAGGTTACAATGAAGAGAAGAAGGATACATAAAGGATAGAACACAATACAATGAAAGGACTAAACTACCCTTATACAATTATATGCTAACAGTAAAAGCATGAATCGTTTTCTTTGGAGCCGGTTTAGGTACGTTAGACCATTGTCCACCGTTCGTCACTTCTCCTCCCCTGCTTTGTCCTATTTATTTTTTTTGTAATCAGATAGCAGCTGCTACCGCCTATTTCAGGTATGCAAACGGTTGGCGGTACCAGGTTGTCCACACATTTTAATTCTTCTCTTCTCTGATTCATGTAACCTGAAAGACAATAGGTGGTAGGAAGTTGACAGTAGGCAATAAACGGTGGATGGTAGTTTATAAATTTCATGGTCATTATTTGCGGCATTACCTTGCTTCTTCCAATCATCTTCTATATCTCAGAATTTAATTTTTATGCTATGGATTTAGGTTAACTCTTGTGTTCTGTTTGTGTGATACATAAATTTACAATCTTGAAACTGTAACCATTTGAGTTTCTTTATACATTGTAGGTGTTCGTTTCAATGTATAAACTAAGACTTTTTAATCTGACCTAATATTTGAAACTTTATTTCTCACTAGCCTTCATAGGGAAATCAGAATGCTTGCTTCTCATTGTTGAAAAAATGGTCAAATTGTGCTCTGACCAAAAGGTCTTTGATCTTCATCAAAATGAGATTTGCGCGACAGTAAACACTCATTTATGCGTGGCCAAACAACTGGGCAATTGTATGGGATATCCCAGTTTTTAAATTTCTCATGCTATGGCCTTCCATCATGGTATGTTTCTCAATGAATGAAATACACTTTCTCAAGTATATAATTGAGTATCCCTTGTCCTAAAACTTACAAAAAGGAATAATACTTATAAGGAATTGATCACCTTTCAGTCTCTAGGCTAAAAGGATAATGATACGTGTGAAGGAAACATTGATAAGGATAATAATGTAGAAGAAGAACAAAAGGATGTCAGATAGTGTCTATTGGTATTTTTCTAAACTACATTTGACCTTTTCTTAATGTTTTGTTTTTTTAAATAAGATTATAAACAAATTTATCGTTTCCTCTTCAGCAACTTCATTTCAAAAAATAAATTAAGTTCATCTGCGGTCACTCTATATTACGAGATGCACCGAACTTCCCATATGGTGATTTATTATTGGTTATTTACAAGTGTTAATGCAAATAGTTTATTTTGTATGTGTTTAGTTTCCATATTTCTGTATTGATGTGGATTTTAGAAGATATGAAATAGTAGTTTTTGTGTATTTTGTTCCTGAGTTCTATGATACTGGACTTGTGCCACTTTTGGAAGCCCTTTTGCGCCTGAGAGAGGTTCTTGTACCTTTTTCTGTCGGTATTTTCTTTTTTTACTTTTACCAGGTGGTTTTAAGTTTTTTAAATGGTTTTCAGATGTTCCTTTGGGTGACTTTCACTCCCTTAGCCAATTCTAATTAGATACGGTTTTTGTTTATTTTGTTTTTTTTTTTTGCTTCTTTAGCATAAAGTTTTGATTTTCATTCGATCCCTTTTTGAGTTTTGTTGAGACTGTAATGTTGACTTCATGTGTTTATATTTGTGGAAGTTGAGGTTTGGTATGTGATTTTGGAAGATCATAAGGCGTTTAATGAATTCCTTTCGGACATAAATACCGAGCTCAATCACGTCGAGCTTGACTTGAGGAAGTGTCTTAATCAATACAATGGGAGCCGAACAATGTTGTTGATGATCAATCCAAGCTTCAGACTAAGTAGACTATTCCTCAAGTGGCCTTGCATAAGGAAATAGTAAGTTTCCTCATGAGCGTTTTTGTTTGTTTGGATTGTAGTTTTTTTAAAATTCAGTTGCTGCCATCGTTTGTTCATTGGAAAAGATCGATGATCTTCGTAGTTGGATGTGAAATTCAGTATAATTTGTGTTTTCTAATCACATGCCTCAGTAAATGCTATGCTGTCCTTGCATGAAGAAATGGTATCTGCAGGTTGCTTCCTGACATCACAAAATACAGCACATTGATAAATTATTTTTGTAAGTTGGAGAAAGTGGCAAAAGCTTTTCAGTTCCTACATCAGATGAAGGAAAGTGGTTTGAAACCTAATATTGCAACTTATAGCACATTTATAGATGCATTTTGCAAAGAGAAAATGTTGCAACAGGCTCTCAAGCTTTACCTGGTTATGTGTTGAGTTGGTCTAACTTCTAATGAATTTACGTATACATCTATGATTGTCCCACAATTGTAACATATTGTGTCTTAATTAATGATTGTTTCCGGCTTAGACATGTCCAGGAGGCTATTGATTGTTCTGATAGGTTGCAATACACTGGCTTGCAACCTAACGTTTCACTTATGCAGCACTTTTTGATGGTCTGTGCAAATCTGAGCGTGTAGAGGATGCCCGGAGACCGTATCAAAAAATGACTAACGGTGGTGTAATTGCTGATGTAAATGCTTATACAACTTTAATCAATGGGAGCAGGGGCGAATCCAGGAATTTTTCTATGGGGTAACCACTAATATATATATATATATATATATATAAATTTAATGTGATAAATTCAATTAACCACTATTATAAAAAAA
>JAULKM010126587.1:0-20080 GCA_032355605.1 Rubia tinctorum | reverse complement strand
TTCTTCTAATTTACACTTTAAACCTTGGTCTTTCCATGACTTATGGAAAGACCGTCTTTCAAGAGACACACTCTTTTTACTTTATCCACTAAATTAGCATAAAAAATAAATAACTCGAGATACTACCATTACATTTAGATCTGATAGTTTTTTTCTCGAAATATAGTAGTCTTCTTTTCATTAAATTTTTTAAAAAAAGAGTTATAATTCGAGTGTGATCAATGCTAGTATGTATATATATATATATTACAATTGATAAATTAGAGAAAATTATATTGAGGATTTTCTATTAGAAAGTAGATTTAATTTCAACCAACAATTCTGTTAACATATTTTTAGATCGATTTCTTAAAAATTAAAAATATACAATTTCAGTCAAACTCATATATTGTAATAATAGATTTCCACTTTACATTGTATCGGAGTCGGAATAGAATTGGGTATGTTGGAGAGTACCACATTGGTGATTGACAAAATATTTGTTTAGTATATAGATAATGGGCCACCTCTACATATATAGTACAATTGGTTCTATGATAGAACTTCATGAATTTTACATGGTATTAGATCGCAAGGCTGGCATGATCGGCCCAGTGGGTTCATGAATTTTACATGGTATTAGATCGCAAGGCTGGCATGATCGGCCCAGTGAACGTATACTCCCACTGATAGGCCCATGACCCCCTTTCCACGTTTGCGTGATGAATAATACCCCAGAACGTGGGGGGGTGTTTGATAATAGAAGTTAATGAATCTTACATGGTCACCCATAGATAGTACCAATTCATTTATAATAGAAGCTCATAAATCTTCATTTATAATAGAAGCTCATAAATCTTCATTTATAATAGAAGCTCATAAATCTTACAGGGTCACCTCTAAAGAGTACCAATTGATTTTATGATAGAAACTCATGTATCTTGAAATATTTCCAAATTAATTTCTTAAAAATTAAAATAACATAAAATTCTAATTAAATCCATCTAATGTAAAGTTATAAAAGCACCAGTTGTGCCATCTACAACCAAACAAATCCACAAAATTCTATATGGTAAAGAAAAAAATTAAATGAGCGTATAAAAAGTTCCAAAAATCCCAAATCAAAACCCTGCATTTCATTTTAAGTCCAAAAATAAATGTATTCCGAGTTAAATATTATTCCCATTTCATTTTTAAAATATTGTGTTTAATACATGGTAAAATACAATACAAAAATAAAAATTATAACTGGAGGGCAAATCATACTCTTGAGTATGACTAATTACATCACTGTATTTTTTCATTTAAACATTGGATTTTTTATGTCACTATTTTATAGTTTAAGTTAAAATTTTATTTAAAAATATATCAAAAATTATCAAAACATATTATTTAAATTTTAAAATTAATATATTTATGTCTAAAAGTACAATATTTACATCAAAAGTTATGGCAAAATTTTGGGAAAGACTGTCTTTACATAGTGTTATGGAAAGACGGAGTTTAATTATAATAATAAAAGGTTAAAGGTATTTGTTGCAATATTAAAGTTTTATTATGCAACGTGTAGTAGTTATAAATTTTATAACCCGATTTATACAACCTGAAAATTTTATCTTCATTTTTCTAATTTCCACTTTAAACCTTGATTTTTCCATAACTTATGGAAAAATCGCTTTTCAAGAGACGAACTCAAAAGTTATAATGAATGTTTATAAGTTTAAAATATCCGTTGCTAAGAAAACTTTTTCCTCAAATACATTTATCAGCCTAGTTATTATGCTGCAGGTTAGTTATGTATCATTTAGCCGTAAAGATAAAAATCCCCAAACACGTCTATCTTACTAAAATACTACTATATCTTATTATTTTGTGAGTCGCAATTTGTGAATGTACACGCTTCTTTTTCTTATTTTCTTTTTGAGAAAGACTCGCATGAGACCGTCTCACCATAACTTATGGTGAGACAAGAAACAAAATAAAGTTTTAAAAATTATAAAAAGTACCCCATGTTATCTTCTAACTTCAAAAAATTGTGTTTAAATCCTCCGTCTCACCATAATATTAGGTGAGACCGTCTCACATGAGTGTTTGTATTTCTTTTTTCCCCCTTTCGTTTTCTGTTTTGGGAGGAGGACGATGACGACGATAATAACGATGTTGCGTGTCAAACAAAAGTAAACAATGTGCACCACTTCAAAAAAAACAAAACAAAACCTTGTAAGCACTCTTTTTTTTCCATTTTTAAATACTTGTTGCTTAATTTCTCGAGTAATCTATCTATTAAAAGATTTTCTTTTCATAAAATATGAAAAAATCAAAGTTTAAATGACAAATTAAAAAAAATTAAGATAAATTTTTTGGGTTGCATTAATCGGTTCATAAATTTGTAACTATTTTATGTTGCATAATAAAATAGTAGGTTCTTCTCTTTCTTTGGCAAAAAAAAAGCTTCTTATAATCCGATCTTTCAACCGAATTTTTTTATATTGCAACAAAAATATTTTATCTTTCAACATCGTCTTTCCATATACTTATGGAAATACAGTTTTCCCAAGATTTTACCTAATTTCTTAGTATATATTAGTAATGAATAGATATGAGAAATATATATAATAATTATTATTATTGAGAATTTTATATTCTATCATGAGTTCATCTCTTAAATGACGATTTTTCCATAGGTTATTAAAAAATAAAAGTTTAAATTGCAAATTAGAAGAAATCAAAATAAAATTTTCGGGTTACATTAATTTGGTCTTAAACTTATAACTAATGAACATTGAATAATAAATTTTTAATATCACAACTAATTTTTTTTGTCTTTCTATAATTCTAATTTAACCACGTCTTTCCACATTCCTATGTATCACGGGTCACCCTATCAAGGGGTTAACTGTGCGGCCTAGTCGTGGTAGAGTACTACAACTATAGTCTGTTTCCCACGCACATCGCACTCAGTTTGGTTGCTCTCATCACACCAAACCTTTAAAGGGGAATGGACGAGTATGCAGTGAAAATACACATGAGTTTGAAAAGAGAGCAAGAGTTCACAAAGAAGGAACGCAAGCAATACAAGCCTCAAACAACTTGAAGAGCAAATGCTCATTTTTCAGCAATCTTCCCCTCAAATTTTGCGAGCACTCCCATTGTGTTTCTTTGTGTCCTCTTTAACTCTGAAGCCCTTCTAATATGAATCTTATTATAAAAACTCTGAGTTGCGAAATTTGATTGAATTTTAGTTGTATTAAGGGATTTTGCAAACGCTAATAAAGTTGCACAAATTGATCATCAACTGGACCACGAGATTAGCTCTCAATTCAAAGGTATTTACTCACTAACTAGTCTTCAGTATTAACTTACAAATGGAAGAGTATTGATACTTAATTAACTAGCCCGCGGGATTAAATAACAATGAAAATGCTCGCAAGCAATTAAGTATAAACTTGAGAATATGAATATATGATGTAGAAAATTGGTGAATAAAATCGCCCAAGGCCTCCCCTATTTATAGGGTGAAACTCGGACAAACCCTAATTAGAAACATAATGGGATTTGGCACCGTCTGTCAGAAACTGAAAAGACTAATGTCAGCTTTTAAAAAGCTAAAACCGTATCTAACTACAATAACTAATTAAATCTGATGACCATATTCATACACGTAAATCAATTCAAATATTAGATTAATTCTTGAATGAATCTACCACATTTAAACTTACCAAATCTAATCTAATTAGAACTAAATACTCTACACCCTAATTAAAATATAGCCAAAACTCTTCTAAACCAACGTGGTCTAGTTTATGGGATTTATTCGTAAAAATAAACTATAATAATCACTCTCATTAAAAAACTCACTGAGAAAACAAAGTATAGTGTTATCATCGTAAAACCCTAACTAATAATAAATTAAGAAAACTATAATAAATGATTAATTTTATATCGCATCACCTTCTCCTGATCTTGGTGCTCCACGGCCTCCAGCTTGACTGCTGATGTCGTTATCGTCGCCTAGATCTCACCTCGTCGGCATTTTGCCTTCTCTAAGTTTGGTTGCAAGTTCTAAGTCAGTCTCCGATAGCTCTTTTCCTCTTCATAATTGGTTGTTTTCGCCTTCATCACAGCTTGATTGTGAGGAAAACAAGTCAGTAGGCTCTTCTCCTTTAACTAAATAAAATTTATAAATCCCAACTACTAAACAAGTATCTATACGTAAACGAGATTGCGATGGTTGTTTGGAACATAATCACATGAACCTTACAAAGAGTATAAACTTTAAAGCAACTATACATACTTCACCGATTCCAAGGGAACAAATAATTCAGTCCATGTCCATATCTGATATCTTTTATATGATAATGTTTCTATGGATAAAGTCTAACTTCAAATTTTGACCAGGCTTCAACAAACTTTTAATTTCTTCTCTTCATGTGGGAGAATTTAATCATTTGAAGAGTTATCCCATTTAAGATGTAATGATGCTTGGTTCTAGCATCATTATATAGAGCACATAAACTTTTTTTAAAAAAAAATCAATCATTCAAATATGGTGGGAAAAACGGACAACGACGATTACAATGAGTGAAATTTACATCTAACCTAACTAGCCTCTAGCAATAACTAATTTATTGCAAAGATATTCAAATTATATGTCAACCAGACTTACTATCTATACTACTACACAGTAGAGATCCAATAAAACTATAACATCGCTCTCGGGGATATTAGCTTGCTTCTGCGAAAATCATGACCACTTGGAAAGAAGAGCGTATGCCGCATCAATATCGCTATGCCAAACAGGGATTTTCAACAACTATAACACCACTTGATCCAAAATGCGATCTATGTTGTCCAAACAGGAAACACCTTGAGAAACACAGATCGAGAACAAGACTCCTCCTAGAGAAACACACGATCTTAAAAATCCATTCGAACAAAATACATCGACGTGAACAATTAAATCGGGTGATCATCATGAACACAACAATCTAATCTATCGGGTCGAAGAACAATACTTATGTATGAAGACAAATCCATACTTATTCAATAATATAAATATTAAAAGAACATCAATTGAAAGAAGTATTGTTTTCCATCTTCTCATGATCATGGGAAGATGGGGAAAAGAAAATTGAAGAAAAGAGGCTTTTGTGATGAGATTTGTGTGTGGCGCTTAGGGTTTGTCTATAGCTGGAGCATGTAAACTTTTTGGTTATCCCATTATGCACAATCTTGCCAATTTGTGCAGCTGGTAAGTATACATATGCAGTGTTTAACTATAATGAAGAATCAATAACAAGTGAAAATAAAGTCATACATTGTACAACTAACATGCACACACTAAATATTAAGTAGTGCAACATGTAAATAAACAAATGCAGTTACTAATTCAAAATGACAATTAACAACAAATGAAAACAAAAGATCATACACAATACAACTAATAAATGCACATTTAATACTCACAAATGCAACATATAGGTACACAAAATGCAGTTCTTAATTCAAAATGAACAGCAACAAATGAAAATAAAATAATCATACATAGAACAACTAAATAATACATGATGAACACTAACAAATGCAACACATAACTAAACAAATGCAGTTCCTAATTCAAAAATAAACAATCAACAAAAAATGAAGATAAAATGTCATACACAATACAACTAATAAATACACACTAACATTAACAAATGCAATATCTAAGTATACATATGTAATATTTAACTAAAAATGAACAATCAACAACAAGTGAAAACAAAAGGTCATGCACAGTACAACTACACTAGTACACACTAAATACTAAAAAATGCAACATATAAGTGAACGAATGTTGTTCCTAATTCAAAATGAACAATCAACAGCAAATGAAAACAAAAGGTCATACACAGTACAACAAACTAGTACACGTTGAATCTTAACAAATGCAATGTATAACTAAACAAATGCAGTTTTTAATTTAATATAAACAATCAACTTCAAATGAAAAGAAAAGGTTATACTCATTACAACTAATTAGTACACACTGAATAGAGCTGTCAATCTTTGACCCAAATTTCTTACCCAACCCAAACCGACTTGACCAAACTCAACCCGAACCTGATCCTAATCCGCAAAATGTTGACCCGAACCTGAACCCTACTCGATCCAAACTCAAGCCGAAACCCGATTCTGACATGATAATCTGGGTCCAAACCCAAACTCAACCCAAACTCAACCCAAAACCCGTTTATGACCTGATAATCTGGGTCCAAACCCGAACCTGATTCGACCGGAATTCAACCTGAAACCCGATTATAACCTGATAATCTGGACTCTTAACTAGCACGACCGAATCAACTTGAAATCTTATTCTGACCCAAACATGATTCAATTGAAATACGTTTCAGCTTAAACCCGATTCAACCTCATGACCTATAATCAACTTGTAACCGATTCAGCCCAAGAAATAACATACATAACTCGATCCATAATCAACTAGGAAAATAATTGACAATTAGATTTATCCATAATCAATCTAATTTTGACGGATCAATCTAATTTTTACCCTAGCGTAGTAATTTATTTAGTTCAAAGTATTTGGAACTTTGCGGTTGGGCATATATGAGTGAACGGGAGGATCTCAAAAGTCAACACTGATTACTCCTGCACAATATTGGAAAATTACACCGTGGGTCAAAATTGTGTTAACTCATAATCAATTGCTTCAAAATACATGATTTTTTATTCTTGGTTAAATATAAAAATATTAAATAAATGAGTTTTTTGTGAAATGTTAGAAAACGCTAGTACATTTTCTAGAAAAACTAATATTGTAACCCATTTTTCAAAGCCTTTTTCTTTCCTATTCTAGCTTTCTTTCCGATCTAACTCGACAAACAGACTTCGACACTTTCCAACTCGACCTGACCCGACCCCGACCCGACCAACAGATTTTGACTTGTTTCAACCCAACCCGATCTGACCCAACCCGAACCCTATCTGACCCGACCAACAGACTTTGACCCATTTCAACCCGAACTCGTATCGACCCGACCCGAACTCGAAACGATCCGAACAACAGAATTCGACTCGTTTCAACCCGACCCGTTTCAACTCGAATCTGTTTGACCCGAACTCGAACCTGACCCAAATAACCGAATTGACACCTCTAACACTGAATACTAATTAATGCAACATATAACTAAACAATTGTAGTTCCTAATTCAAAATGAACATTTATCAACAAATGAAAAGAAAATGTCATACACAATAAAACTAACTAGTACACACTAAATACTAAACAAGTGCTACATATAACTAAACAAATGCACACTATAACATCTCAACCATCGTACGTTCCCAACGGCATCTCGGTTGCTCGTCTGTCAATCCTTTCATAGCGCATTCGATAGGATATTTTTAACATCTTTTCAGTGTCCGGAACAAGATCCTTCTTTTCATCACAGCGTCGATAGTAGTACTCAATAGCTCTGTCGGCAGAAACTCTGGGTGACTTCTTTACTAAACTGCTTAAGTTCGATACTTGTTGGGGACAAATTTCACAAAGCATATACTTCAAGACAGTTTAAGCAGAGAAGACCACCAATTCAAAAAGATGTCAAAACACATCAATTTGCACAATATAAAGGCATATCCAGTGAACTGGAAAAAAATTAGAAGAGCGCCAAATTCTGCCTTCTGCTCTTAAGGCTTTGTAAAAATTGACGGAGAAATCGTAAGAGAAATTACCTCCCGCTGTTTGGATCTTCAAATTGTAGTTATTGCTAGAGAAATTTCCAGAGAGAGAAGATGATGAAACCGAGGGTATAAGGTGGTGTTGGGGAGGAGAGGGAGGTGGAGTCGTGAAGGAGGAGGAAGAAGGTAGTGCTAGGAGGAGGATGAGAAAACGGTATCTAGGAGAAGGAAAATGCTGGTGCCGAGGGTACCAGATTAACGTACTATATATAAGTTTTTAGATCTAAACTAAATGGGCTTGGCCCGTTAAAATTAATCAAATTTTATTAATTTCAAGCAAGTCTCTGACCTGTCCATAAACTTATAGACATGCTACATTTCCTAAGACTTTTTCTAGCAATATATTAAGTAGATGTCGCAAATGGGGAGACGGGTCGAATGTGGGTCTGGTAATATGGATAAATAAAAAATATGGGTATGACGCATTTTTGACTCACTTTATAATGGTTTTTAAATAGGTTGGATCAAAACGGGTCGGGTTGAAACCCGTTCAACTCGCGAGTTAAAAATCATTCAACACATGAGTCAAATATGGGTAAATCCACGGGTTTCAACCCATATGAGTTGACTTATAAATGCATATGGGTCAACCTGTAAATGTGACATTTTTTTAAATATTTTCTTAAAATTCAGTTTTTAACATTTCAAATCATGTTTCACATTTCTAGTAAACTCATTGATTTTTGTTATGAATTGGGGAAGAAACAATGTCCTTCTCATCTATAGTTAAGGTTGAAGAAAAGTTAATACTACAAATTGGATTGGATTCTATCATCCACGGCCTCATTGCAGGTTATGTTAATATTATACATAGTTTGACTAGAGAATCCTTCCCTGTGAACTCATATGGCTTGGAGAGTTTTCTGACGAAAATATCTAGCTGATTCACGTATGGCATTCCAGGTGTTGGAAGCGGGGGTTCCAATGGTGCAGTGGCGGGTTTGTGACTAAGGTAGAGGTAAAGAATGAGGGGGTTAAAGGAGGGAGGGTGAAAAATGGGTCATGGTGAAGAATGAAAATGGGTAAACCCATGGGTTTGTTCATTTTTCTAACTCGCGATCAACACGTAAACCCAAGCTGTTCGACCCATATTTTAGTTACGCATTTAACCCGTTGCCCACTCAACTCATTACCTATTTTACACATACTCATCCGGATTTAAAGTTAGAAAACACATTCGACCCGCGGGTTACATGTTCATTTTGCCACCCCTAATATCAAGTAAGTATAGAGACGAATCCAAGAGAATAGATGTTATTTCACACTCAATTTATATTTCGGCCAGGCTTCTTGAAAATAGGGTTTGTGGGTATTGAAAGGTTTTCTATTTAAAACTAATTCACACCGAATAATAAATCAAAGGACCATATACCAGAGAATAAATATAGTTCATTTAACAATTTCCATATATTATCTCCATACAATGATCACAGGTCGTCAAAGTTTGTTCAATTCCTAATATTGTCTTTCATTCCTTACACTTTATTGTATGGGTCATAAACATACACCCGTAATACACATATATTGGTCAATTAATTATCATGCAAACAATAAAAACTCAACTAACAATAGCGTTTTGTGACAAGAAATTATATGAGATACATGCAATAAGGACCATAAACATACATCAATATCGCATACAACTAAATAATCTATCAATTAGAGAATAATGAAGAAAAGGACCATATACCAGAGAATAAATATATTTCATTTAACAATTTCCATATATTATCTACATACAATGATCACAGACCGTCATAGGTCGTTCAATTCCTTATATTGTTCTCATTCCTTACACATTTAGTGTATGGGTCATAAACATACACTCGTAATACACATATGTTGGTTAATTAATTAATCATGCAAACAATAAAAACTCACCTAACAATAGCCCTGTGACAAGAAATTATATGAGACACATGCAACAAGGACCATAAACATACATCAATATCACATATAACTAAGTAATCTATCAATAAGCACATAGAACGTTGTCAGTCAATAATGTAATCACGACTCAAGAGTGAGAAATATGAAAAACATCAATAAATCTAGATGATTAGTCTAGATTAATCAACGCAATCCAATGAATTCAAGAACAAAATAATTCAATACAATATATAGGAATGAATAGAACTTGATTAATTCCAAACCTCACGTCGTCAAATGAAACCAAGAATTTAGTACTTCATTAATATAAATCTCAAAAGTAAAAAAATATTGATTGTATTTTCAGATGATAGATTTCAAATATAATCTTGGATGAGACTGTGTATCATGTCTTGAAAATCCTTGTCCTATTTATACAAAATAGACGACTAACTAGAAAATGAATAGTATAGTTATCCTAATCTAAATCTAATGATTCTAAGAATACTAAAAGAGTATAGACCATGTGACTTCTCTAAATCTTGATAGCGCGATTTCTTTATTTGATATAAAAATAGTGTCTTTGTTGGTAATGGTTCTACTCTTAAAATTATACATGTTGGTCGCTCTCGAGCCACTAATTCATTATCCTTGTCTGATATTCTTCTTGTTCCTCATATTGCTAAGAATTCGCTCTCTATTAGCAAGTTAACTCAAGATATGAATGTTGTTATTTACATTGATGAATTTTATTTTACTATTAATAACAAGTTTATCTGGGTTGTTATTGGCCATGACCACAATGAGAGAAACTTATATGTTTTAGATTATGGCAATACTTCTTTAGTTCCATTTTTTAGTCGAATAAGTGTAAAACATCTTTTGAACGTTGGCATTGTAGATTGGGCCATGTTTCTCATTGTGTCAATTCTTTCTTAAGCAAGTTTGGATGTTTGTCAATTAGCAGTTTGCCTCCTAAAGCATATCATGTGTTCATTTTGCGTGATGACTGAAAATGGCTTGCATCTGTTGAGAATGCTAAATGTGTCTCACATACTCTTAATTAAGTGCATTGTGATCTTTAGGGATCTACTCTGGTTTCTTCTCGTGAAGGCTACATAATGTGATTTTTTCGTTAATGACCTCTCGCTTTACTTGTTTGCATGTCATACCTGACTAGTATAATTTTGTTTATGTATGCCTAAACTTTTAGGCCTTGGTCGAAAACTACTTTGACAATCGTATCAAGTTTTTTCAAGGTTATTATGGTATTGAGTTTCATAATTCTTGCATGTGATCTCATTTTCCTACACAACATTCATCATCAAATTTCATGTGCTAATATATAAAAAACGAATGGTTGAACTGAACGCAAACAAGGTCATACTACTGAGATGAGTTTTTTCATGCTTATCACTATGGATTTTCTATGAAGACTCAGCACAGTCTTCCGTACATTTTCTTGGGGTATAACTCTCAGTACAAGGACTCTCGATGTTTGGATCCCATGGTTAAGAAGGAGTTTATTAATCGTCATGCTTGGTTTGATGTGACCTTATTTAATGTTATCCATGGAGGTGTTTCTTCTGCTATATCTTCTCTTATTGTTTCAACTTATTAGAATCATGGACTCCTATCATAAAACCAATTGGTGCTATATAGAGGTGTTGCATGATCTTTTATATTGAGTCGTAACTCTATCAACCACTGATGTGAGACACTAACACGTCCCCTCACGTGCAGTAGTATTAAGCATCGAGCAAGCGTGGATATAAAGGGGCCCGTGGGCTCTGATACTATATTAGAATCATGAGCTCCTATCATAAAACCAATTGGTACTATGTAGGAGTGACTTATGATCTTATATATTGAGTCGTAACTCTGTCAACCACCGATGTGGGATACTAACACAACTTTCAACCTATTTGGACTCACATTCTAATTCTCCCACACTGCCTTCACCTACATCCTCCCGGACATACCTCATCATGCATTCTGCTTCCTTCCCAACCCGAGTCTTCACCCGCGTCCTTCCCAGATATGAGTCATGAGCTCATTTATGGTTGATGATTAAATTCTGTCTCCTTCTATCCAGGTACAGTATGGTTCTTCACATTCGATTGTGGCGTCACCACCTCCTATTATGTCTGTGTCGTCCTTTCCCCAGCTGTGTCGCCGGGGATTAGCCTTTCACTCGGTCATTCCATGACCACTCGATCCCTCACTAGTTCATCCAATCCTAAATATTATTATGAGGTCTCATGCCTTCTTTCTTCTATGCCTTCCAGACAGAGCCTCGCATTCACTTTTCTTTGAAATCCAAATTGATTTTTTTGCTATGGATGCAGAAATAATGGTTCTTCACGACTAGCATACTTGGGAGTTCTTTATTTCCCTTTCTAATGTCAATTTCGTTGGTTCCAGTGTGTTTATAGGTATCTTTCAGATAAATATGTTGAATGCCACAAGGCAGCTTGGTTCCTCGATCAAAGTTTTTTTTTAAATTTTCAGGATACTATGATCACACATTTATCCTAGTTGTGAATGTGTCTATTCATAATGTTCTTTCTCTTGCCACAATACACAAGTATCCACTTCATCAATTGGATGTCAATAATGTATTTTGAATGCTATTCCTTGACTATTCTATTTACATAGTACAAGCTAGTGTCTAGGTATAGAGATCCTTTTTGTGATGACTATGTTTGTGGCCTTCAAAATCCTACCTACAGTCTCAAACAAGCTTCTTGAGTTTGGTTTCAGCGGTTCAACTTTTTTCTTTTGTGCCAAAGCTTTGTTTGAAGGCTTTTAGATACTTCTTAGTTTGTGTATGCCCCAAATCCTCTCGTTTTTATCTCATTGTTTATGTTGATAACATCACTTTGACTAGTAACGATCCTGCTTTCTGTTTTAGTTTATTACTCGCAAACCGTGAGTTTCCCATCACTAATTTTGGTGTCTTTAAGTACTTTCTTGGAAAGTTGTGCCTACATCTAATCTGCTCTTGGGTCGATCCATATATGCTCGTGATATTCTCCATTTTGTTGGTATGACAGATGTAGTGCCTTTTTTTACTCACTGTGTGGCATACTCTCAGTTTTTTAGTTCTACAGGTGCTTCTTTTGATAATCCCATGCTTTAGCATTCTTTGGTTGGCACTTTTCAACAGTTAAGTATCACTCTTCCCAATTTGTCTTATGTTGTGAATACAATCACTGTGTTCATGCATACTCCTACTATTGACCATTTTGATGCGGCCACTTGGATTTTGAGCTATGTTTGTGGTACTATTAAATTTGATTTGATATTACGCTCTCTTATGAAAGCTCATTTTTTATCGATATACTTATTCTGATTAGGTTCATTGTTTGGAGACTCGTTCTTCTTCCTATAGTTATGCCATTTTCTTTTGTGGTAATTTTGTATCTTGGAGTCCAAAGAAGCAGCCTGTCTCTTACTCCAGTTCAGAGTCAAAGTATGTCATGGCTAACACTGTTGCTGAGTTTCTTGGATGATGAGTCTTCTTAAGGATCTTCAGGTGTCGTCTTCTGCGCCTCCTGTGGTATTGTGTGACAATAATAATACCCACCTTGTTTCTCATAGTATAACTCCACACAGAAGAATCAAACACATTGATTTTATTATATTTTGTTTGTGAGGTGGTGGTTTAGGGCAAGTTTACCAAAGGCTCCCTAGACCTAGTTTGAGTTTCTGGGTTTCAAGATTTGTGTTAACAGTAATACAACGCTTCACTTAAAGAGGGGGAGGAGATGAAAAGTAAACATTCTAGTGTCCTTTGCATTCAGTTATATATGTAACTATACAAACAGTCACTATCGGTGTAAATTTTACATTCTATCAACTGACTTTTTATGTTTTGAATTAAGGCATTTAACTCACATTCTCCATCTAATTAGAGATGTACCTGTTGATACAAGTTCATTCTGATCACTTAAAACATTCTAGGGTTATGCTCTTTTTTATTTTTTATTTTTATTAAGAATAACTTTGTCTAAAATATGCCTGAGTATCAAAATATTTATATTAATACCGTCTATGATTTTGCTTTTATTTTATCTCATAATTATAAGTACTTTCAAAGTATAATGTCAAGGCAAGAAAGTGACTAACCTACGTCAAATAGAAAAATAAAATAATGCAACGATATAGAAATGTACCTTTTCAAAAAAGTGTATTTGGTATAGTTGCAAAGTTATTATGCAATTGGCTTAACAAGATTACGTGTTCTTATAGTTATTCTCAAAATATTAATATATTAATTTATTGTTACAATTTTATGGTCTGGTAATAAATATTATAAGCAGATTCATGATATCAATTTTGCTAATCTTATTATATGGATGAAAACTCTGAATTACGTGATGGATTATAGCAATTCGTTAGCTTGTTGTTTTCTCCCTTAAATCAAGGCTAGCATGTTTCGGAGTTTAAATGTTCTTCACTGCCTAGTACATTTTCTTTACCATTTTGTTTTGAATAAAATATTTCAAAAACAATATAGGAATAGATAGGGACAACCTGAAATTTACTACTTTTGTTAATAAAAAATAAAATGCTTTGAAAATTTATTTTGAGTGAAAATATAATTGTACTACAATAAAGGGAAAGTTAAGAAAATAATAAAAACAACATTGGTATTATTTTGTAAAATAAAGAAAAAACAGAAACATAATAGCCGCGTGTAGCATACACGAAAAGGTGTTAATTAATTCATTTGAAGACTCAGCGTCTCATTCATTTGACTACAACAAACACAATTAAATGGTAACAAAAGATAATCCACCGCATTAATTGATGAAGGTGCCTGCAGAATCCAATTCTATCAAAAAATCATATTACAACTCGTTGATTTTTGCATACATTCAGAGCAAATATGGTATCATTTCAAACTCAGTCTGAAAAGAACATCTTGCATTCAGCCTCTTTTCTCAACTTCCTAATTGGTACCTAGCGTTACAACTTTTCAAAACGATTCCCAAATTTTCACCGTTTCAATCCCAAAAACCCTTGTTTTAATCCCTGCCATGGATGAAAACATCCATAACCAGCCGGAGGCCGGCGGCGGCAACAAGTGGCCGTCCATTTCCGACGAGGAGTTCAACAACTTCCACCACACTGATCGGATGCTTTTCGCAAGGCTTGTTCTGAACCTTCAGCGGGACCCAAAGGAGTCGATGAACTTCATGGCCTTCTGGCTATGGCTGGAGCGGGAGTTCAGAGACTCCACCCTCATCTACAAGATGCTGACTTCACCGGCGACGGTTCTGAACGACCTCGCCGAGGAGACCACCCTCTGCTTCAGATGCGTGGAGAACGAGCTGTTCCCGTTCTCCGACCAGGAGCTGTTCTTCGTTCAGAATTTCATGAGAGGAAGGGTCACTTTCCGGGCCCTTGTCGACAACCGGGAGGCGGCTATCGAAGGTGTATCCAAAATGATGAACCAGGTGTGTTCCCGGGCCTTCAAGGACATTCTGCAGAGGTTTTTCACCACCAGCAGCGCTGTGGTTGGGCCGCCAAGGTTGCCACCGCCGCCGCCGCAACCACAGGTGATTCCGACCAGCCAACCTGACACCAGAAGGTCGGTCCTCCCCCATACAGCGCCGCCGTTTATCCCGGCTTCTGTGCGTGCTGGCGGCGAGGGCTACTCCCACATGACCGACATCATTCGATGCGGGTCCGGACCACCGAGCAGTGAAGATGGTATCCTCGGCAGTGGCGCGCTGAATGCCCCCGGAGTTCCACCCAATGAGGTCTATAACCCTTACGGGCCAAACATCCAGTTTGGGGGGAATGTTCAAATTAGGACTAATCGTCCAAACGTAGTACCCCTGATATTTGGCAGCAATGCAGTGGTTGGGCCGCAGCAGCCGTTTCTGCCGATGATGTTTCCCGGCAGCGATGTGGTTCGGCACCACCAACAGGCGGCGGCGGCGGCGCTCTTTCCCGGCGCCGAAGTAGCAGTGGGGATGCCGAGCTGGAACCCTTTTGTGGGCCATCCTTTGATTGCTAGCCCTAATTTCCAGCAGCATCATGTTGTGCACTGGCTGCCGGTCGTCCAAACGCCGGCACTCCCTGCAGAGTATGGAAACCTCGCCGGCGTGCCCCCGCAGATGGTTGGCTACGACGGAGCTGGGCCATCGGAGCAAAGTTTCCTAGACGATGAACTTTTGAGATTCTACCTCGAAACTATGAACCTGCTCAACGATGAACCTGAGTTGGATTTCTACTCTGCTGATGCCCGAACAATATTCCTCACCTTTTCAAAAGGATATCCGATTTCAGAGGAAGAGGTCTATGAATTTTTCACAAGGTAATTTCATTTCATTTTATTTATGTTTTTCCAGTAGGTGCCCGAATTGTAAGTAATTTTGAAGTTAGAATGACTATTGTATTAAAATTTTACTATGAGTTATATTTTCTAATAAACTGGTACATATCATCCAAAATCATCAATAACTGCAAATGGCTACAATGGAATGAAGTAGTATAACATTTGTTTTATTCTAAATTAGTGCAATAGGATTAAAAGGAAGGACAGAACTTTGATTTCAAGTTTGTGGTTTTGGTTTAGATTTCTTTCTCTATTTTATGAATGTATAGGAAATATGAACAAATAATAAAAGCCATAAACATGCAAAAATATGGGAAAAGTTAATAAGTTGGCTCCTTTTGATAATATGGATAAACAAATCTATCACAATAATTCTTTTAAATCATGATAAACTTTGAATATGTACACATATATTAAGTAAATAGTTTTCAAATTGGTGGTAATTCTTTTAAATCATGATAAACTTTGAATATGTACGCATAATATATACACATATACTATATTAAGTAAATAGTTTTCAAATATGTGGTAATTCTTTTAAATCATGGTAAACTTTGAATATGTAACACATATATTTAAGTAAATAATTTTCAAATTTGTGGCAGTGCCTAGTGGTTAGATCCCCGGTGCATATTGGCACATGTTTATTAATAAGAGTACTATTAAGACAAAAATTGTAAGGTTTTAAAATCTATTTCAGAGAGTGAGGAGAAATAGGAAGAACCGGGAAGACAAATTTCCAATTATGATAAGTAGATGTTTAACAAAAGAGTTTCTAAAATACCTAAGTCATATTCATTTAAGCAACAAAGGTACTCTATATATGCACAAGCATGTCGAATACCCCAAGAGCTTTGCTCTTTCGAAGGGCTATTTATCCTAATAATTTATCTTGTGTGCAAGAAACAGCTTGTATTTGCATCATTGCCAGATCTGTATTGAGCTTACAGGTCCTTCTGTTATGAGGGAAAATCATCTTTCCTTGCTATTGATCGCATTTCTACAGGGACTTGTAGTTGATGAATCAACATCCACATTGTCTCTTGTTGCAACCTTTGCTAGACTATTAGCCGGTTCGTTGAGCTCTCAAAAGTGTGGTGTATTGCATTACCTCGTGTCTGATCTCCCTAGTTCTTGCGTCTTAATCTCTGGTTTTAGGAATTTTCATGCTTACAAACTACCCTAGTACACATGCAATGGAGGGAGAGGGCTCTAGCTTTTTCGCAATCCATACAAAATTGCATCCATTTCTTTTTATAGCATTGGAGTGAGGAACCGCTCTATCAAATGCATAGATAGTTTTTAAAATTATGGTTCCTAAGAAAACCACCAATGCATATGCCCTTCTGTGGTGGAGGCCATTTGAGGTACATGATTGTGTTGTGTTTTTCGGTAGCAAACAAGGAACAAGTCCTTTTGTGATACATATCTCATCAGTATGAGCAGTCTCTTGAAGTTATGGTTTGGCTCCATAAATGTCTCTTTACTTCATGCTAAACTGAATAAGGGTCAGTTTTTTATAATACTGAACACAATCAAAATTAGTCCTTTTCTATTCTGAAACTATCAAGATTTTGGGAAACCATTTTCTAACTGCAGCAGCATAATAATATCACTGAATCTTTGGCAGGAAATTTGGGGACATCATAGAGAGCATCCACATGCAAGATGTCCAGGAAAATGAGCAGGTCCTTTTTGCTAAGATTGTGGTTAGGTCAGCAGCTTACGTCGACGCGGTGGTGCTAGGCGGGAGGGCAAAGTACGTGATCAACGGGAAACACGTGATGGTAAGGAAGTTTGTGAAGAAGCAGCTAGGGGAAGCTCGCAATCCTCCTCCACCTCCCGCTGCTGCTGCTGCTTCCCATGACATTGCCGGTCCCTCGAACGCGTGATGGACTGGTTGCCCTCCTCCTCCTGCTGCTCAGAATTGATCATGACTATCTTGTTAATCCGTTCTTGTGTTCATCTCATGGAGTAATGTTGTTAATTCGTCTGTGTGTTCATTTAGTTGTGTTATAATCTAGCAAGCAAGATATTTGCTGTTAATTTGGAAGATTTTGGTGAACTGTTGCATTAGTTTGTGTTGTCTGGATATGTAAACCTAGAAGATGATTCTATGTCGTTCATGATGACGTATGAACAGCTTTTTGCTGGTTTCTTAAATGTCGGTTTTGCAAACAAGAGCCCTAAATATACCAATTTTTGCCTAAACCTATGTTTTGTAAAGAAGCCTAAACGGTTTGGGGTTTTGTACATAACATAGGTTTAGGCTAAACCTAAAGTATTGAGTTTAAAGGGTTTTATTAATTGGGATTCAAATACTTTGGTGATAGAATGTTACTTTAGGTTAAGGTCAAGGGTTAAACCCTCTAATTAATTTTGAAATGCTGCAACTAACTTAATTTCAGATAATGGATGGGGGGTATTGGGTAGTGGAGTTCAAGTGTAAAGATGATACTAACTTCAAAAATTGCTTACAGTACCTAAAATGGGAGAAAAACGATGAAAACGAAAAGGTGGCCAGGTTTTCAAAAAATGGAAAAAAAAAAGGGACTGTGGAGCTGATAGAGTGACCTTCTTTCGAAGCTCTTTACCACGTTGAGATTATAGCATATCCAGAGCTAAAATTTAGCGTGTCATCCCAATTCTGCTTTGACTATTCCAATTGCTAAGTAGCAACTTTTAAATTTGACTGGAGTTACGTATTATGGCTGGTGGATTTATAATTCTAATATTATTTTGTTATAATTTAAGTTGCACACTTTTATTGTCAACTTTGTTAAAGCACATTTAATCATAAATTTCACTTTGTATTTAGGTAATAATAACACGTGTGATATTATTAGATTAATCGTCGGATTAAAAAAGTGATCAAATTAATATGAATTGAGAAAGTTGATAAAAAAATACACTTTGAATTGTGACGGGAGCTGTATTACTTTAGTTTATCTGTAGTTTAAAATATCATTTTATTAAAATTAATTATCATGCTAAATAAAAAATAATTTAGACAATACTGACAATATGCCATGGCCATTAGTATGTGACAGTTTTACAATTTTTTTGATAATGAAAATAAAAGAGTGGGTCTGCTTATAGGGTGTTTTTCTATAAGGATATGAACAAGTCACTTATTATTTACCTTATACACTGTATTAGTTAACTTACATACTAAATATAGAAAATTTTAAAATTATTTATATATTATATATTTTTATATTTTCACATTCAAATACATATTATTACTTTTTTTAACTTTTAAAGTACAGTATTTAAATTTTATAAAAATTACAACATTTAACGTAAAAGTTCATAAACTCATGGAAATACATACTTTCCTGAGACTATCTCTATGTTTAATATATTAAATCACTATTAACTTTTAGTTATTTAAAAAGAAATGCCATTTATATAGAGTAGTATATAACTCTTATTTTTTAAATTTTATTTTTAGTATAAATAAGCAAATCGTTTTGTAACTATCTGTTTCTAATTTTCGTTCAATAAATAGATATTTAATACGCTAATCTACAGTTTTAACTTTATTTATTTAATTTATTCAAATAAAATCAGTAATAGTATCCGAGCTTGAGTATACTCAAATCTATTTTCTTATGATTCACCATTTAAAATTTATCAGTACTTTACATGTTTTGATATATTACCGATTTTCCATATTTGTATTTCTTTAAATGTCATTACAATGGTAATTACAACCATTTTTGTTTGTGCTTTTATTTTCAGGTTTCTATATTAATTTGGTTATGTCATATTTGTATTTTTAAAAGTATTTACAATTTGGACAACACCGATAGTGGTTGGATCAAGTGGTGTTACAGTGGTAGAAAATGTCTGTTTACATTGGTGCAATGACATTGATGTGTGATACGCTCATTTCTGCCAAGTGGTTATGAATTTTAAGGGAACCGAGTTAATATCCCCGATGGCGACATTATAGTTTTATAGATTTCTAATCTGTAATAGTACAAAATGAAAAAAAAACTGGTTTTACCATTTTGGCTTTATCTAGCAAACATATGTTCCAATATAGTCTAACTTAACTAAGTATGTAAAGTAAATAATGCACGAGACACACAACTTGGTTACGCAGTTCGGTGAAATCCACCTACGTCTGCGGGA
>JAULKM010126586.1:0-37071 GCA_032355605.1 Rubia tinctorum | reverse complement strand
CACTTAGGTCCCTCCAAGAAATTTGGAATTGTCAAATCACGAAATTGGCGACACCAAAATTCAATTGAATAATATACAATTGCGACTTTGCGATTTGGACATGTATTGGTGAACAGAAGGAGCTCAAAAGTCAACATTGATTACTTGTACACATTTTTGGAAAATTACACTGTGGCACAAAATTGTGTTTCCCCATTATCCACTGATCCAAAATACACGTTTTTTGTTATTCTTACCTAAATATAAAAATATTAAATAGTATATTTTTTTGTTGAATTGTGGGAAATCGTTAGTAGATGTTCAAGAGTAATTTAGAGTTGATTACATAGAAATAAGGAAGAGAAACTAGAAAAGATTACGGATATGTTCTTGTTCCTGATCGATGATAAATATTCCGTTACGAATTTGGAAAATAAAATGGGGGTGTATAGGGAAGCACCACGTTCGAGCGGATTTCAATTTGGAGTTACGATTAAATTTTTTACTTTTTGCACATAGGTCCCTCCAAGAAATTTGGAATTTTCGAATCACGAAATTGGCGACACCAAAATTCAATTGAATAATATACAATTGCGAATTTATGATTTGGGCTTGTATTGGTGAACGGAAGGGCCTCGAAAGTCAACATTGGTTACTTGTACACATTTTTGGAACATTACACCGTGGCCCAAAATTGTGTTTCCCCAATATCTATTACTCCAAAATACATGATTTTTGTCATTCTTACCTATATATATATATATATATATATATTAAATAATGCCCGAAAATAACGTGATCCGAAAATAACCCGATTCAATCCAACCCGACCCGATCTAAACCAAGCAAAAAAATTACACGACAATAACCCGACATGACCCGACCCGACCCCGAATAAAACAACAAACCCGTTTTAAATTGACCCAACAGCAACCCGATCCGACCGAACCCGGCACGAGAAATAAAATCCAACACGTATCAATCTGACACGACAGTAACCCAACACGACCCGAAAACTAAAAATTGACACATTTTTTACCTGACCTATTTTAACCCGAACCGTTTCTAATCCGACACGATTACCCGAATTGACACCACTAGTTAACACCCATCAAGATGTTAGGATCAAACCACGTGCCTCTACCGCTAGTCAGTCTAAATGTCAGAATATTCCACTGGACTACATGCTCTTGGCCCCTTCACAATCGAAGAAGACGTTTATATATTCTTTAAGAGTCCCGTCGAATTTTCTCATAAATTCTGAAATAGTTATAATAAAAATATTACTCTTCCTCCGTCTATAAATAATTGGCACATACCCTTTTAACTCAGTATTTTATGCAAAAGTATGTGCCAGAAAATAATTGTGAAAAAATAAAGATATTTTGAGATAACGTGAGTCCAGTCAAAAAGTGATTGAAGTTAAATAAAATACTGTATGAATTTAAAACACATTCTTTATCATTTTTGGTAGTAATTAAAATGTGGCATTTTATATGGTAAAAACGAAAATAGAAAGAGAACTAAATATCCCAGGGACGGAAGGGGTATGTTTTGATTGAAATAATAAAATTTAACCTGAAACCTTATAAAAATAAAAGAGTTCGTTTTCTGCGAAACCATCTCATGATGATATCAAGGGTTGAGTATATAGGGTAAGGGGAAAACTATATTTGGGGTTAAATTCTCAATTATTTTAAATTCGGGTTTAAAATAGGTAAAAACAAAGTGAAGGTTTGGATTGCAATTCTGCCAAAATTGAAAAACAGACCAAAAATCCGAACCCCTCCCTTCACCACCGTTCCAGTGCCGTGTTTGCCGTCATTTTTGCCAGCGTTCAAGTGCCATTTTCGCCACCATCTTCACCACCATCGTGCTTTCGATCATCGTGTGTGAAGCATCAGATTGAAATCGAATTCTCGCATCGAGTGCAAATCAAATTTACTGACAGTAAAATCGAATTTATGGCGTTGAGTTTAAATCGGGTTTGCTGGGGGTGAAATCAGATTGAAATTGGGTTTGCTTTGATGTGGGTTTCGTCTAAATCTGGTGTAGCTTCGACGATTGATGAATTCTGGGCATCATTTGAATCTGGCCTCAATTGAAGAATCGACCATTCCTGAAGTTAGCTAAATCTCAAAGAAATCAATCAATGGAGAGCATCGATGTATAATTGGCCATAACATGTCAATTTTTGTCGTGTCTGAGTAAGTTCCCGTCAAATTCAGATGATTTTGCGTCGCCACTGATAGGAATTTCCAGAGTTTGCTTAGGGAAGATGACGACAATGGACCACTAACATCAATGTGCTTGGATTCCGCTTCCACTGGCTCAATCCAACTTTACACTAATTTTTCAATTAAATAGTAATATATCAAATTAAAAAATTAAAATATCAAATTAAAATAGTTGAACATCAAATTAATAAAATTAAATTATTTAAGCATTAAATAAAAAACTAAATTAAAATTAGAAAACATCACATAAAACACTATATATAAAATAAAATATTTAACACTAAATATAAACACCAAATTAGAATGTTTTAAAAATCAAATAAAATTATTAAATATGAACATAAAATTAGAATGGTTAAACATTAAATAAAAATATAAACATTCTCTCTTCTCTCTCATACGCTCTCTGCTCTTCTTCTCCAATTTGGCTTCGCCGCCACCGCCGCCGCCATGGTGGGGCTGATGCCTTCGCCACCTTTAACCTATGCTAATATAGTCTCCCAAACCACTAATCAACCAAAATCTTCAAAATCCATCACTGCTAGAACTTCCTTCAATTGAAAACGTACAATGGAGTATCTTGGTGAACCAGGCCTTGTCTTCTCAGATGCAAAATGTGACAAACTCGAGGCTCTTCTCAAACGAACTCTAATTGGCAAATTCTCGCGAGCTCCGTCATCCATGGAGATACTTCACGAATATTTTCATACAACGGGTTTTAAAGGATCAACTGACATTCATCTATTAGATTGGAGGCATGTGCTGATAACTTTTGCTCTGCCAGAAGATTACTACAGATGATGGTTTCACAAGGTATGGAATTTTGGTTTCTACTCTATTCGTATCGTCAAATGGGAACCAAATTCCAATCCTGATGCCAATTCGCCAACAGTGCTAATATGGGTAGCATGTCATAGTCTACCTCGCAGTTTTTCAACTATGATGCAATGATGAACGCTGGAAATTTGGTTGGAGTCCCTGTAAAGGTAGTTCAAGGCAGACTTAATAGAACACGTCCACATGTAGGCAAGGTCTGTGTAGAAATGGATACAACCAAATCAAGACCTTCGAGGGTGTGGTTACAATATAAGAATTCAGGTTTCTAGCAAAGTGTTGAATATGAAAATGTCCCAAAATACTGCTCTAAATGTCTCAATATTGGACACTCTCAGTTATCGTGCAAAAACCAAGACAATCAGGAAACAAGTGAAGCCCGGAGACCATCAGATAAACCAAATCTTCCTTCCAATCCAAGTAATGCTTCCATATCAAATTTTGTTTCCAAAATATTCACACAAATTTATAGGCATGTGATTAAGGATCAAAATGTAAAGCCTATACAAGAAAGTGATGAAGGGAAACAGAAAGAGGTCATGGTTATTTCAGATAAAGGAGATGGTAATAGAGATTTTTTATTCATTACATGGGACTGGTCTATATTGTTGATATTACAAATGAGGAAATGCTTTTGGAAAAACATAGTAATATGCTTCATAATCACACCAGTTAGACTAGTACCCCTGGTATGAGTTTATCTTCTAATGTTTTGCTTGAGAATAATGCTGAGACATGTACTATAGAAAATGAACCATCTTCTCAATAAGGAAAAGACATGTCACTGATTGAGAAAAGCACACATACTGAAGATCATATGCAGATAGTCTCAAAAAGTCCAGTCCAATACATTCATCGGGAATATGAGGTAAGGGAAACTTCTAAGGTAAGCCCTCGGAATATAGAGGACTCCCAGATAAGTGCATGTATGAATTCCTTAAACCCTATAATATTTAAAAACCCACAATCAGGAACTTTAAATACCGAGGACAAGCAACTAATAAATTATATGAATCTTAGTCCTAAAATGCAGTGGTCTCTAGATAGAAATACTAAGGAAAAGGAAGGTGATCTCATTTTAGAACCAACTATTCTTTCTCAAAATAGATTTAATAAATTAATCTCAGAAACTAATGATAGTATTGAAGATGAATCTGTTGAATCTATGATACAGGGTAAAATTCGGAAGAAAAACAAGAAGAAAAAATACACAGGTCTTCCTAAAACTGTAATTACAAGATCTCAAGCTGATTCCAAAAACCTGATTTAATATGGGATCTTTAACATGTGTGTATGGAATGTTAGGGGTATAAAAATGAAAGAGCTCAGATTGAAGTTAAGAAGATAAAAAGGAAAAACAAAATTCCTTTATTTGTTGTAATTGAACCTATGTTCGAATCTGATCAATTGCAATATGTTGCTTTCAAATTGGATTTGAATAATTTTTATAGTGATCGAAGAGATAAAATATGGATTTTCCGGACTGATGATATCAATATATCCATTATTACTGTCCACGATCAGTTTATACTGGCTGAACTAAAGCATTTTTCTCTATCTTTTAAACTGACTGCTGCCTTCATACATGATAGACATAATCGTACAACGAGATATTCTCTTTAGTATAACTTACCAGAGTATTGTACCAGGTCTATAATGCTGATAGGAAACTTTAATGTAATTAGAGAATTTAGTGAGTATATTGGACAGTTTTCACCTAATCTAAATTGTATGATAGAATTTAATGTATTCATAGAAGACAACCAACTGATTGAACTCCCATCTGTATGCAATCAGTTCACCTGGGCTGGGGTAAGAGTTCTAGGCAATGTGTGGGAAAGGTTAGATAGGGGTTGGTAAATGCAGCTTTTTTAGATTTATTTCCTAATACTAGTATTAGAGTAAAAGCAAGGCATCCATCTGACCCTTCCCTTTTGCTAGTTTCTATAACCAATCTTAACTATTCTTCGGGACCAAAATCATTTCGATTTCAGTCATGTTGTGTAATGCATGACAGTTTCTCAGCTTTAGTCACAAATAATTGGAATATTCCATGCATTGAATTTGGTATGATTAGATTTTCCACAAAGTTAAGAAAACTGCAAAGTGCTTTAAAGGAATGGAATAAAAGTGTTTTTGGTAATGTCAGTGATGAAGTTAAAAAGTCAGAAAAGAATGTTTTACAAATGGAATTACTTTATCAGTAGAATAATGATACTTTTCTTATGACAAAACTTCACAAAGCACAAGTAGAATTGACTTTAGCCTTAAAGAGAGAAGAAGTTTTTGGGAAGCAAAAATCTAGGGTTAAATGGCTAAAACAAGGATATTATAACACTAACTCTTCCATCCGTCTGTAAAATCCAAGCATGCTTGGAAAACAATCTCAGATATAAAAAATTCACAGAATTAATGGATTAACAATCCAGATGATATTGGAGCTGAAGCTGTGAGATTCTTTTTTTAGCTTGTGACTGATAGTAATACTGACATAGATGGTTCAGATGTTGTCTCTATGTTACAGGATATCTCTCAATTGATGTCTGATCAGATGAATGAGGATATTATGGGACAGTCACCATGGAGGAACTCGGACAATATGTTTTTAGTATGGATGGTGATTCAGCCCCTGGACCAGATGGTTTTCCAGGTATGTTTTACACTGTTTGCTGGGATATTATTTCAAATGACTTGTTGAATTTTGTAAATGAGTATCTACTAGCCATTCCTATCCCAAGAGCCGTTGTAGCCACATTCATTGTTTTGATACCCAAAAAATAGGTTAACTCTCCATTTAATAACTATAAACCTATAAGCGTTTCAAATTTTAAAAAAAAAATCTTTTCAAAGGTCGATACAGAAATATTTAAGCCCATAATGCCATAGCTAATCTCACTTGAACAGTCAGCTTTTGTTCAGGATAGGGAACTTGATGACAATGTGTTACTAATGCTAGAAATGATTCAATTTTTGAATAACAAGAGGGGGGGGGGGTATAATGTATGCTTTAAACTGGATATGATGAATGCATTTGATAGAGGGTCTTGTTCTTTTTAAACTCGCTTCTTTTAAAACTGGGTTTTCATGGACTTATAGTTAAAAATATTATGGGCAACATAGCTACAACATATTTTTTCAGTTCCGGTTAATGGTAAACCCTTTGGATTCTTTAGAGTTTCAAGAGACATTAAACAAGGAGATCCATTATCTCTTATTTTGTTTATATTGCTTACTAAAGTTTTAAACGAAATTTAAAAGGTTTATATCAATAACACAGGATTGATTATTTAAAGTTGCGAAATTCAGCATGTAAAATCATTCATCTCAGCTTTGCTAATGATATAGTGGTTTTCCTTAAGGCTAATAGAACAAGTCTGCAAAATTTAAAAACATTTATGCTGGTTTATGAGAATGCTACAGGACAAAAAATTAATTTTTAAAATTTGTCTTATTACTTCACAAAGCATGCAACCCCTGCTTATAGAACCATGATACAGAAGATCCCTTATATGAAACATGGAGCCTTTCCTTTCACATATTTAGGGTGACCAATTTATTGTGGAAGAACAAAGTATAATTACTTCCAAACTATCTTTGAGAAAATTTCAGAAAAACTTGTTTTGTGAAAAAATAAAAGGTTAAATCAAGCTGGTAGACTTATTTTGCTGAAACATGTTCTTTATTTATAGACAAGTTAGACATTCTCTTTGTAAAGCTCTTTTGTGGAGCTTCTGAATACGGTCAGAAAAAGATTTGGAGATGTTGAAAAACTCTATGTTTTCCATATATGGAAAATGGTCTTGATTTTAAAAATCTCCATATCACTGTTAAAAGTTTTTCATTAAAGGTTTGGTGGAAATTGCAAAAAGAGCAATCTCTTTGATATGAATATATGTGGTATTTACCTGATTATTTAAAAGTCTCTAGGACTTGGCGCAGAATAGAGGGAGTTGATGAGTTAGCATATGAAAATTACTATCTCCATGTAGGAAAAGGTGAGATGTCTTTTTGACACACTAATTAGCTGAACATATCTGCTCTATTCAATGTGTGGAATATGTAACATCCATTACCTATCCAGATAAGACAATAGTAGATTTTTTTTCTTCATCAACAGCAATATATTCTTGTACTTCAATCTTGTCTTGATACTTAGTATATTAAGCTATTGTCTAAGGATTTTCCCTCATTTGATGATTATCCTGATCTTCTAGTACGGAAATCTGTGAAAAACATATTTTTCTCCCATGGATATGCCTATGAAATACTTAGACCTAAGAGGTTTAAAATTGAATCTTTCAGACGGTTATGGTCTAAGATTTTACCGGAAAAAAAATCTCAGTGTTCACATGGAGGCTAATAAATATGTTGATCCCTCTTTCAAATATTTTGGAGGATTTTAACTTCTATTTACCATCTATATGCCCATTCTGTAGAAATGAATTGGAGGAGGTTCATCACTGTTTTAATGTATGCATATGGACCAAAGTTATATGGACTCAGCTAACCTTATTTTTTTTCTGTAGAAGATATTATTTTTCAAAATCTGTGGGATAGGTATAATTTTTATTGGAATATGAAAATAAAGTCTGAACTACAGGCTTTTTGTGTAAGATTAATCCCATCAATAGCTTCATGGTTTATTTGGTGTGCAAGAAATAAGTATATCTATGACAATCATATTCTTGTTATGCTAAGTATAGTTAAGAAGATCATAGATACTATAAGCACTATGGTTTACATTAATGGATTAAGATGGAATTGTTCATAGAAAGATCGCATATATCCAAATAATCTGTCTATAGCTCCAATTGAAACAGGTGCAAGAATCAGAGGAAAAATAATAATTTATTGGAGACTTCTTCAACAACCACTTAAGCTTAACACAGATGGTTCCTCAAATCAAAGGCAGATGAAGCTGGAGTGGTATTAGAAATCAGCAAGGGAATGTTTTGATTGCAAAATCTCAGTTCTTAGAAGACATGGATAGTCTGGAAGCTGAAATTATTGCTCTGATCATGGGATTACAAACAACTTATTTCAATGAATATAATGACATTCAAGTGAGGTGGATTCCTTACTTCTATAAAAGATGATTAGAAAGGATTATAAGATACCATGGAGATTTATCCCCTCGTTCAGAACCATATGGAGTCTCACAGGTGAACTTTCAGTTTGTTCTCTCATAACTATAGAGAGGAAAACTATGCAGCAAATGCACTTGCAAAATTAGCAAGTATTTATAAGACTTATGGTAATTTTACTCATGATTCTCTGTCACAAAGTGTTATGGGTTTGGTTACACTTGATGCTAAAGAATTCGCTTACATTACAGTTACATAAAGTGCCCAAGGTTTGCACCAAGTACGGATTTCTTTCTGTTTTAATGGCAGGTATCCATCGAAGACTTGGACATAAGCTACTGGTGTATAGAGGAACTGGATACAAGCTGGTGGAATGGAAATTTCAATTTTTGAGCAGCTTTTGGATGACAAGCTCCCAATGGTTGTTGATTAGCGAGAATTGCATGCTGTTCCAAGTCTCATTTTCAGTATATTACTTTTGGGGGAAGTAATATGCAAGGGGATAAAACGGAAGACCACCTCTTTTTGTCGACATGGGGGGTGGAAGCAAAAAAGTGGGAGGTCGTTTTAGATCTCGTAATATGGGGTAGGCCATTCTCTTTGCTAACGCGGGAAGTGGAGGCAAGGGGAATGGATTTCAAGATTTTTATGACTATTTCTGGTAATATTCCATGATTTCCACATTGAACTAATCATTCGACTCTTGAGCTTCATTGTTATATTTTCTCTAAGGGTCGGGGAACCTAATAAAATCTCCACTTCACCTTTGATGAGTTTTAATTTGAAAAAATATTAAATAAAAACATTAAACTACACATCAAAATTTAAATAGCTAAATGTCTGATAAAAATAATTAAACATCAAATGTAAATATTTAAAACACGGGTCAAAACACTTAAATATCAAATAAAAAATTATAATACATATCAAATTATAATAGTAAAAATTATATTAATAAAATGGAAAATTATATTAAATTTAGATATTTAAATATCAAATAAAAGCGCACATAAATTTTAAAACATCAATGTATACACCAAAATGTGACACTAATATCGAAAAAATAAACATCACTATTGCAGTTTAAAAAAATAACAATTCATTCTATTGAAACATCAAAACATATATTGAATAAAAATACACATGAATTTTAATACATTTAAGTGTGCACCAAAATATGACACTAATATCGAAAAAAAAATAAAAATCAACATTAAAATTAATTCACACTATCAAAACATCAAGAATAAATAAAATAAAATTCTAACATATGAATATTAGAAACATGAATGCTAATTTTTTAAATGCCATGATGAAAAGGTAACGACACCAACAAAAAACAAAATATAAGTTAAAACAATAAAATTAAAATAGTAAAAAATCTCAACTAGTGTCAAAATAAGTACGTGTAGAAAATTTAACATATGATCACAGGATTTTACATTATAAGATCAATATTTAACTTCAAAACACATTATTTTGATAAAAACATGACTTTAAATAAAACATCACAATGTTTGGTTGAAAAATCAACTAGTGAAATTCGTTTTCCACAATACAAATTCAACTAAATTATGATCCAATCACATCTTTACAATAATAAGAACCACAATAACAAAAATTCTGATACTCCCTCCGTCCCTTTTTTCTGTCTTACTTCATCTTTTTACACTATTCATCGATAATTTTATAATTTTAATATCTTAAATTATGTATAACAGTAAATTATAAAAATTATATATTTTAAAAATATGTGTTAAGATGAATGTAGCGATATATCACACGATAATTTCCATATTTATATATCTATAGTTTTTTACAATTCAAGCAACATTAACTTTATTGATGAATAGTGAAGTAAGACAGAAAAAAAGGGACGGAGGGAGTAGACTATAAGTCAATAGCCACATTATGACTTGTGAATACATACAGTAAAACTATTTTTATTTCCAATGTCAAAAGTAAAACTATTTCTGAACCAATCTTTTAAAAATAAGTTTGATTTTAAAAGATAGAACAGAAACTCAAAAGGGGCTGAGAGATTATCTATTTCCAGTCATTTTATTCAAATAAAGAATAAAAAGAAGAGGAAAGGGATTCATTACCACACAAATTGAAATTTGTTTTTTGTGCAAGTTTAAGCGGTATTGTAACAATGATATTATATAATAATGTATATTAAGATCTACTCGATCTAGTTCTAATAATTGAGGTGGAAAGTGGGGTCAAAACCGCGTTTTGGATTTTGGCAGGGCGAAAGATAGTGAAAGAGAGGGGACCACTATTAGAAAACACTCAAATATGATAAATTTTAGAAAATGCGGTCTTTCCATAAGTTTATAGACGATTCTTCGTGATTTTTATGTTAAATGTTATAATTTTTTTATAAAATTTAAATATTGTATTTTAAAATTTAAAACAACTAAATATGTATTTAAATGTTAACATATGATATAAAAAAATACTTTCAAATTTTTTAAAAAATTTAGTAGGTAATTTAATAAATGTAATGCATAAATTAAAAAATAAGTGATCTATCCATAAGTTCATGGACAGGTCGCCTGTCAGAAAACTCACTCCTTAAATATTTACGAGAAGAAAAGAATTCAGACTCCATTTACAATAAACACATTAATAAAAGTTATATAAGCTATAGTAAGTTCAACAGTTCAGGTAAGTCCTAAACAGGTATCCTCCTTTCACAAGACTCTAAACCATCCAGTGGGTAAAAACAAACCTAAAAAATCTAATTATTTCACACAACTGAACAAAATGATGCTCAGGTCATCAACTAGAAGCTCAAAATCAAGTGAATTATGAATTGTACAACCCCTAAGCAGATATTTCTAACATAGAATATTAGAGGCATGGATACTTCTATTTTAAGACTTAAGAGTTTAATTAGAAAGCATAACTTCCATTTACCGTGCATTATAGAACCTATGCATGATAATAACTCCTGCAACAGTTATATGTTTGATCTTGGGTTTTCTAATTTTATGCACTCTGTTACTGGTAAAATTTGGCTATTCTGGAAGGATAATATTCAGGTTAATCTCAATCTTGATCATCAATAGTTCCTTTTTGTTCAAATTTCTAGTCCACTGCTAAATAATTCTATGGAAGCTATATATATCTATGGACTAAGAGATAGAATAGAAAGACTATCTCTATGGTGTGATCTGTTGTCCATTCAGACCTCAAATGCCTTATTCATCGGTGATTTTAATTCTAATACTTTGTTGCTGAATATAGAGGTCCAGCTAACCCTAACAAAGCCAACATTTTTTTTATTTTAATCAATTTATTAATAACAAAGAGCTACAGGAAATAAATACAGTAGGTAATATGCGAACATGGTCCAATTTAAGGCTAAGGAAACCAACATAAAAAAATTTGGATAGAGGTTTATGCTCAGCTGATTGGATGAATAACTTCCCCAATTCCTCCATTCAGATTCTAAATATACAGACATCTGATCATGCTCCTATGTTTTTATCTATAATTTCCTCTACACCATCAATTCCTAAACCCTTCAGGTTTATTAATGCATGGTATAATAGAGCTAATTTCAACCCTCTAATAAAGTCTAACTGGGAAATCCCAATACGTCAAACAGGTATGTTAGGTTTTTACCTCAAATTGGTTAGGCTTAAAAAGGTGATTAAAACATGGAATAAGTTAACCTTTGGAAATATTGAAACAAATGTTGATAAGGCAAAGGGGAATCTATGACTTGCTGAAATACAGTATGATCAGTATCATACTCAGCTTACTTTAATTGAGCTTAAGGAAGATTTAATAAGAGCTCTTAAAGAACAGGAAAAAAATTCTGGAAACAGAAATTTAAGGTTATATGGTTAGTTCAAGGGGATGATAACACAAAATACTTCCATAACACAGTTAAGGAAAGATGGAGTAGACTACAGATCACTATAATTAAGAGCTCTAAAGGGATTTGGTTATATAATATGGAACTAATTGAATAGGAAGCTGTTAACTTCTATAAGAAGTTACTAAGTCAAGAGTCTAATCCATCTGCAGGACAATACTATTCTAATTTCCTAGGACAAATTCCCAGGCTTATTAATTCCAAGGAAAATAGGAAATTATTGCAACCTATTGGCATGGAAGAACTGAAACAGATTGTACTCATTTTAAATAAGAATAACAGCCCAGGACCTGATGGTTTTACTGCTAGGTTTTTTACTAAATCCTGGGATATCATTTCAAAGGATCTTCTATTAGCTACAAATGATTTTTTTTATCTTCTTCTACAGTTCCAAATGGAATTAGCAGTACTTGGATAACAATCATTCCAAAAAACCTACACCCTCCTCTTTTAATGACTTTAAACCTATCTCATTATCTAATATCACTCATGAGATCTTTTCTAATCTCATTACAGAGAGGATTAAGACACTCATGAATAAATTGATTTCCCCTTATCAATCTGCTTTTTTGAAAAATACAGATATCTCAGATAATGTCATTTTCCTCCAAGAGATGATTAAATTTCTAGACAATAAATGTAGATCACCATATTGTATCATCAAACTTGAGTTAATGAAAGCTTTTGATAGAGTTAGTTGGAGTTTTCTCAATTCTATTCTTCTTGCTTTTGGATTTCATGGACAGTTTGTACATACAATCCTTAAGAATATATTGAATGCTTCTTTTTCTGTTTTAATCAATGGAAACCTGTAGAGTTTTTCAAATCAACAAGAGGTATCAAACAAGGTGACCCTCTCTCTCCTTTTATCTTTAATTTATTTACTGAATCTTTCTCAAGAGCACTGACGTTCATTTTCCAGAATAAAAGGATTGATTACTATCAATTACCTCCCAACTCAATCCCCATCTCATATCTTAGCTATGCTAATGATACTATCATTCTACCTGCTCACTTTGATACTGTATGGGATAAACTATCTTCAATTTGGCATGTTAATGCTTCTTCACCCGTTCATAAACTTACTATCTCTGTCATCCATTCTCCTTTATGCTATTTCATGTGGATAGCTAGGAACAAATTCATCTATGAAGGAATCCCAGTTTCAGTTCCAAACATAGATTGGGACATTAAACAAGAGATCTTTTTAATTTTCATGGCTGAACCTGTTTATATGTCTAAGCCCTCTGATATAGAATTGGCAATCTATGGAACCATCTCACTAATGAGACCACCACCTAAACCGATCATTACCCCTGTGTGCTGGAATAAACCAATAGATACAACTTTTAAAACTAATGTTGATGCATCATGGATCAGTTCAGGAAATACTGGTTTAGGAATTATAATTAGATTTAGTTCTGGTAATTTTATTAGTGCCAAAACATGCTATCTGAATTGTAAATCAGCCTTGGAAGCTGAGATGTGTGCAATTAGGTTTGAAATAGAGGCTGCAGATTAGCTACAAATCAACTCTTCTTTTGAATCTGATTGTTTACAAGTTGTTAACATGATTAATAACCTAATATTGTCCAAAGGGGAATTTAATAACTTGGTTGATAGTATAAACTTCATACTAAGGGATAAAGCTTTGAAACATACTAACAAACAAGTCAATAAAGTGGCATATAGAATTGCCAAAAATGCAAGATTCAAAAAATGCAATAAATCCTTCTTCTATCATCAACTTGATCAGGAAACTACAGGATTATTTGCTTTAGAAAAATTAGGACTTCCTGACATTCTGATTCATGAATAATGATGAATGACTTCTACTCATTTTCTGCTGTTTTTACATGCAGGGACTTTATGTGGAAATTGTACAAGCTAGTTCATTTATCTCGGACGGAAGATCACACCTCAAACTGCAGTTTTATCTGTAGATTTTCAAATGCAGCTGCTGAAGGTTTTCAAACAGAGTTTGGAGTTCAACTACGGATGGAATTTGGAGCAGAAGATGGAAACGGCTCAACATGTTGGTTGGAGATGTTAATCAGAAGCAAATGCTGGTGATTTGAGTACAAGGAAAAAGCTCGGAAGTTTTTGAGCACAAGAAAATGTGATTCTGGAAATATGTTACATAATTTTGACAGATTTTACGGACACGTAATCACTCCTTGACATACATCACATTATTTGTGATTTTTTGGACTGTGTACAGATATGGGATTATCCTCTTAAACAATTAGTCTAGGTCGATAATGTTACAATAGATTAGCCTGTAGAGATTATCCTTTTCTTTCTACATATACTCCCTTGCCCGATCCGGCCTACCTTATACTAACACGGGGTGTGGAGGTATTCGAGTAGAAACATTGGGTGAGTAGCAAACTACATATCGTATTTCAGCTTTCTTTTAAAGCTTAGGGTGCCTATAAATACCCTTCATCTCTATGAGATTATTTTATTTAAAAAAAAAAACTCAGCCGAGGAGGTTCAACAATTATTGAAAGTTTAAGGTCCCATTGCTGGTACACGCATTTCGTTGTCGATCAACAACAGCCATGAAGACATCCATGTCTTCTTTTGTATTATATACTAGAAGCAAACAAATGTGTCATCCAAAATTATTGGGCGTGTTTGATAAAAATAAAATTGTGAAAGTCATTATGGTCCCAGCTCCAAGATTTATATTACGGAGTTTAACATTTACAAGATACCCTACCATATTTTCGGATCAGTGTACTTTATGACGGAAGCAGGATTATATTTGAAAGGATGAATTATAATTTAAAAAATGTTTCTTTTTTTTTCAAAATTATGAGAAGATTGGGGTGGAGTAAAAAATTTTCAAGGGACAAATTTTTTAGAGGAAACAAAAACTCGCTTAACTGCAGAAAATGAGCTGGGCGACATCACCGGGTCAACTCCAACCGTTCCGCTACCGAATGTAGTGACCCATATTATGTATATGGTGATATGGCGGCAATACATTTTTAAAATATATATATATATATATATATATTCCCCATCTCAATAAAATTGGTAAAAATTATTTTTGGAGTTAACTTCCTTAATGATTATTTACTAATATCTTTATTTCTGTGAGTAAATTTTTTAAAAAAAAATAATTTTAAAAAATGTTTTATGAATAATTTCTCTACATATTACATGATTGTAGTTTTGAATATATAATAATAGAATAAATAGTTGAAATCGACTCAGTTTAAATTCAAAATGTTAAACATAGCATTTTTATTGGGACGGAGGGAGTATCATATATCAAATGTCAAACAAAATTTCCCAAATGCATGAAGGCTATTAGACGTGTGATTCGGACGATGTTCAAATTTCCCCCACATCCTTCATTTTTATATATTATTATTATTATTATATGGATTAATACATTTTCCTATACAACTAACTTTTCCTTTTTGATTTTTCATTTTGGTCAAATAAACTGAAATAAGTGTTTTGCAATGGACATTTTACAACGCTGGAAAAGCCAACTTTTCCACTAAAATGAAAGGGATTGGAACAACAGTTCATTTTTGTTTGTTGTTCACGTTTTAGTTTTAATATTTACATTTTACATTAAACAACATATTATTAAAAGTCATTAATCAAACACAATCTTCAAAGTCAGACAAATAACACAAATAACTAGTCAAACCAATTAAATGAAATGACAAACAACTAACAGGTAACATCCGTTTGTGAAACAGAACCCTAATTAAGTTAGGAGTAACCCTAGCATTTGGTACATGTTCGTCATCAGTGATATCTAGATACCTAAGGAGATAAATTCAAAACGAAGTCAAACTTTCATATAAAATTGCCGTAAAGTAAGGTTTGGGGTTAAGTTTTAACATGTATATACAATTGGGGGTGGGGAACTGTATATAATTTTGAATTTATTGGGATGTTTATGCAATATAAAGAAATACATGGATTCTCACTATATGGCTTTTGTATTTTATTTTCATACTCAATTCTTGACTTTTTTCTCCTTTGATTGGTGATACAGACAATAGTGCAAAAAGCTCTTTTAAAGGCAACGATAGAGAACAATTCCACTGGATTTAAGAAGAACTATTTTTGGAAGGAGGTTCCGAGTTTGGAATTGTTTCCTGTCGGTTCCCTCTTCCTTATGAAGACGGTTATTTTACCAACGAAGACAGTTCATGACAAACTGCCTTTAATTGAAGGCAGTGGAAGGAGATTATGCCTTTGTTCTTGTAGAACCGCCTTTGGATAACGACAATCAAAGGCAATTATGCCAAAGGGACTTTGTATGGTCTTAGTTCGCTGTTGGGACGCATACCCGATAGTTGTTCCGAATTCGGAACACATCCCAGCCCAATCTTAAAGGTCTAATTTTTTATGTTCCAAAATGGAAAGTTCGAAACGGGCCCTCTTTTGAAATCAGAATTTTGAACGAACGCAGTTCTTGATGTGGTAATCCTACCAAGTAAAGGCTTTGTCGTTCACCGTTAAGTATCTTCTCCTGCAAAACAGATCCCGAATGTGACTCTGCGGAAAATGTTCCGATGATCAAGTAGTTTTTTCCTTAGAGAATTAAAATTTCTCAGTTTAACTTCACTTACCTTCTTCAGTGCTAATCCTCCTCTATTTATATATGTCTGCAATCGTGGTTCCGTATTGTCAGCGTCTGAGATCGTGGGTTGCATCATGGTTTCAACAATCTCAGTTCATGGTTAAACCTCCAAATGTGGTTCCGTCTTTATCGGTTTGTGGCCTAGGATCTCAGACAAGGCTCCACCTTTCTCGGTTCGTCGGTGATGTGATCATTGGGCTTTACGGTTCAGTATTGGCTTTGGCCTAAAGGCCAACAACCTCCAGATTATGGGCTAGGTTTACACCATAAGTCCTCCCTAGCCATGAAGTCTAGAAAATACGAAGCGATGACTTTCTATTTTTGTTGTTTATTTACGAACTGTTGTTTTGCGAACTTGAAGTTATAACAACATGTTCACCTTTAGTATAACTAACATTGTCTTCTCGAAGTATTACTTGCTTCTTGGTTACTAATGCGATGCTGTTTGCGTTTTCGTTTTGAAATTTGAATTTCAAATTTAAATTTAAATTTTCTCCTTATCCGCTATACTTGTAACTAACTTAGTCGTTTGATATTTTGCGTCATTGAACCGAGATTTCCTCCTCTTTATTTTCCATATTGTTCGAAAATTCTTTCTCATGCCGTTGTGTCTTCCCCTTTATAAATGATTCGATTTTGGTGATTTGATTTTGTTAGTAATCAGTGCATTGTGTGTGCCTATATCCCGCCGGCTTCTCGTATTCCTAAAAAGGTGAGTTCCTTTTTTTACAGACATTAAATATTACTTTCCTTGTCCGATTTGACTTCTCCTAACTTTTTAGTTTCATAAATTAAAATTCCTAACCCATTTGTATTCTTCATCTTCATCTTCTCTTTTTTATTTCTCTAGTTCCTCGTCGTTGTTCATCAAACCGTAAGTTTTTTCTTTTTATGATATTCTTTCTCCTTAGGGCGATACTTATACTTGTGTGTTTGTGCATCGTCTCTATTGTAGTAGCTTTCTTTTGAACCTTAATCTAGGGATTCTCAGTTAGGTTTCTTCTTCTCTGTTTTTCTTCATGGTATACTCTGTGTTTTTTCTTCATCTTTTGCCGGAATATACTCTTTTTGCCTTTTGTGACTTTTAATTGATTAGTTTTCATCTGGATCTTAGGAGTTCGCACTGATTCAATGTCTACCTCTAACATTGTCGATCCCTTAGTAAATAATGTCCCTGTTGATAGTATCGATTCCGGGAAGGATTCTGACCATCCCGCCGGTTCTTCTACCATTTGAAGTATTCTTTCTGATTACTTCTTGGTAAATCTTAAGGATCATTATCTTTTTTCCCCTTCGTATGAGCTTAGGGATCCTGAGCCTTCTGAAAGCGTTCATACCCTCCTTCTGGGTTTAACTCCTGCTACATAGCTTACCTTAAATTTAGACTTGTTTTTCCTTTACCTCAGCATGTTCTAGACTTACTTTCACATTATTGGGTCACATTATCTCAGCTTCACCCTAAATTTGTTTCAATTTTTGTTGTTTTCTACCATGTATGCGAAGAGGCCCAAGTTCCTTTTTCCATTGATCTATTCTGTAGTCTTTATCAGCTTCACAAAGTGAAAACTTCCTCTAACAAATTCACCCTTTACCCAATCATTCCAATTGTTGAGTTCATCAGTGCATTTCCTAATAACTGTGGTGTGTGGCATAAAAAGTTTTTCTTAAGGAAACGAGGTGATGAAAATCAACAATCATTTCCAGATTTGAACTATAATGTTCCTAAATCAAAACTTCCTAAGACTGGGGTTGGCCTTAGTGCTGAGTCCAAGGTTTTATTAGCACTCAGCAAATATTCGATGTTTCTTCGCAATGCTAATACTGTGAGCGACGGTGTTTGCTCGTCATTATTTTGTTGTTTTTCATTGTCTTATTTATTTATCACCTGCTATTTTCATTCTATTGTTGTCTCTTTCTGCTCGTCTGACTTTGTAACTTAAATTGCAGATATGGATTTAACCAAGCGACCCGTTGAGAGATCTTTTTCTCCTATGACAAAGATGAACAACCCAAAGATATGGCTGCTCAAACCAATGAAAACACTGTGACTGTTTCCTCCTGAAACAAGGTGGTCGAAGCTGGCTTCCAGCTAAAAACTTCTGAGGATACCTCTAGAGAAAGTAAGGAGATCATTGCTCGCAACACCTATGACCCTCTCGCAGAAGAAAGAACAAGGAACGAACAGGTGGGCCTTCTAACACTTTGGAGCCTTATTGGAAAAAGGGGCACATCATCTATTCCCACTTTAAGCCCCCGCCGTGAAGCCATGACTTAATGGTTGAGGAAAATATTCCTGTTACCCTATCTAAATTGTCTCTCCATGAGACAATGACCGTGGTACGTATTTTAAGAATGTGTGGTTTTAATTTTGAATTTCCTTATTATGACCTCTAATCGCCATGCTTATTTGCATACTTTTGAAAATCAGTTTGGTGAGAGTGTACAGCTCGTTAGCCAACGAGTTGCCGATTTTGTTAAAGGGGACGTTTCACTGTTGGATAAATAATAGGCGGCTGAAGTGAAGTGCACAACTTTAAATGCTTCTGTTGAGGTTACTGAAAAGCTTGCGAAGTCACTTGAGCAGCGTGCTTTAGTTGTTGAGAAGGAAGCTGAGAGGTTGCGGTCCGAGTTGGAGGAGATGCAGACTAATGGTCCTTCTTTGCATAGGTAACCTCATGTCCTTGTTGATCGGCCGGTGAAGACGATGTCTTTTTAAGCTTTATTTGAATAATTCTCCAATTCTGCTCGCAACGTTGAGTACTGCTAGGCTCTGGCTGAGCTACTAAGATTGAACCCTACTGTGAGGGCCCATAATTTGCCCAAACTGGCTAAGTTAGAGAATGTTCAAGGGCAAGAGAAAGCTATTCTTTAAAAAGGTTCATCCGTACAATTTCCGATGGCGGTCAGTCTTATGCACTGCTGTCTCACCTCGCCAGACTGCCTTATCTGCCATCTGTGGCCAAGTTGAAGAAGTGTGAGGTTGATTAATTTGAGGATCTTCCCTTTGATTCCCAGACTTCTGAGGCTATTGTTGATTCTAATGTCAACGCGAATGTTGAAGCCCACGAGGGTGTCGAAGCTAATGCAAATGCCAAAGCAACGCAAACACTAAGGTCTCCGTACAGAATGCAAGCAAGGATGATTCTGCTACCCTTGTTCAGACTTCGCTTGTTTCCCCTTCTAATGTTAGTGGACCTTAGTATTTTTATTTGTAATTGGTAAGAATATTTTGATGTATGTTTGTACATTTTGTATTACTATGGGTATTAACTTTGGATCATGCTTATAATTTTGCAAGTTCTTATCACATTTATTTCCACATGCAGGGCTTTGATATTTTGGTTGATCATAAATTTTTGAAAAGTCTTGCTTAGTTTGGATCTAGTGTTCATTTTCGTCATCATTTTGGGTTTTTCTCTCATCCTTCACCTTGCCCTATTAAGTTGATCGAAACTACCCAGTCTTTATCTAGAGACTATGTTGAGCTTGTTCCCGCTAATCGCTTCACCAATTTGGAATTTCCTTCATTTTATATTGGGTGGAAAATTCCTACTTCCTCATCTTCTCCTTCTACCTCCTCATCTTTTCCTTCTACTTCCTTGTAGCCAGTTAGTGCGTGGGGGTTATAACATTGAGTTACTTGACAAAAATATAGTTCGTAGTTGGGTAGATCTTGAATATGTAGGCATATGCATGCGTTCGCTCCATCTTCCTCCTCGTGTTATGAATGTACAACATGTTTGGGTATTTACCTGAAGTATATATTACTTGGTATCCATGATCTTGAAGTTGGATGAATGTAGACTTGAAAGGAAACTCAAAATTCTGTCAATGAACTAAAAGGGTTTTGTGCTAAACAGAACAATCTTATTCAGCACTAACAAATGAGCATGGTTAGAATGCTTTGTCAACGGGAGGATGCTACATCAACGGGAGGATGCTAAGAATTTTGCTTTAAGCAAAGCTAGCGAAACTCATCAAAAGACCCTGATCATTGATAAACAGTGTTCCCGTATTAACGATCTGTTAGAGATGTCGAAGAAAAAGCAGAGTGAGTGTGATAATTTCTCTTCTTCTGCGGCCAGGTGGAAAAGTAGCTTTGATGAACAATTTGCCATAAACACTCAGCTTTGCAGTGAGAATGAAGAGTTTTGCGCTGAGTGTACTCATCTTGACTCATGTGTGCATAATCTTGAACAAGCTTGTACTGAATACAAGGACAAGCTTCATGCCCTTCAATTATCATCTCGTCGATCTACTGGTCGTGGGTACCTATCGATGAGTATCGGCGGGCAGAGGATTAATTTGTTTGAAGTTGTTAGGTCTCATATTCACCGATTAGAATACGAAGTGAAAAATTTGATGGATATGAGTAAGAATTATCAAGATACTGTTAACATTATGAGCGTGCAGCTTGATCGTGAGGAATTTGGCCATATAACTAATTTTACGGAGTACTACGCCAAGTATCTTGATCATTTGGAATGAAGAGGTTTTACATAACATACACCCTACTTATACATGAAATGGCATTACAACAATATGATAGAAGATGAGCGTGAAAATGAACGATCTCGTCGCGAGGCTGAGCAATCTCATTGCGAAGCTAAGACGCCTCGTTGCCATGGCGGTTCTTCATCCTATAGATTATCCCACACATCAAGGCACCAACAATTTGTTTTTTGAAATGTTTGAAGTAGTGCTTTATGCTGATTTGTATTTTGTAATTATGTATTTCCACTATCTATCAATACTAAGTGTTGTGGTTTTTACAATTCCTCCCGTTCGTTTATTTATGCATCTATTATTTTTTGTGCTGGCAAGCTGTAAAACTTTTATTGCTGATTTTGCTAGGATGTTTGCCTATTTTGCAAGATCTATAGATTGCAAAATTAAAGATCTATATTGTGAAAACTTGCAAGATCTATTGCTTGGTTATGTCACGTTTGTGGGCATATCTGCCATTTTCAAGATCTATAGGTTGCTTAGTTGGGTTTGCAAAGTTCTAAGATCTATTGCTTGGAAACTAGGGAACTTGTATTGCGTGAACTCTAAGATCCATTGCTTGCTTGCTATGGTGTTTTTGTAGGTATATCTGCCTCCGTGCAAGATCTATAGCTTGCAAAAGTAAAATTGCGACATTGTAAGATCTAAAGCTTGCAAAGTCGAAAAGTTGTAAGTTGTTGCTTTGCGCTTGGACAAACTCCATTGTTTGCGATGTGCCGTAGTTGGCGATTATTCAGAGAATATAAGTAAAGAACAAGAAAAGTATGTTGCCCCCAAAGACGCACTTTTATATTTAATATGTGCGATAATATTGCTTTCAAAAGAAAACAAGGATGCAAACATCACCAATGATCATCTCATGGTTTCTATACATTTAGGTTATTCCTACCCCCCTCCTTAGATGTTAAACACAAAAATTTCTAAGGTTGATCACATGCCAAGTGTTGGGGACGCTACTGCCATCCAATCTCTCTAGCTCATAGCAGTTGGAACAATGCGCTTTTGCTATCTTGTACGGGCCTTCCCATTTTGGGCTTAGATTTCCTTTTTCTTTTGCTAGGCTCACATTATTGTTTTTGCAGCACAAAGTCACCAATTTGGAATTGCGTCTCCTTGATCTTCTGATTGTATGCTCTAGCCATATTCTCCTTATATTTCGCCTTTGTGATCGCTGCTCGATGCCTCTTTTCTTCAAGTTCATCTAGGTCTAGTATAATCATTTTGGATTATCATTCTCCTTATATACCTATACTCGAAGGCTCGAGTTCCCGATTTCAAACGGTATCACTACCTTATGACCATAGACTAAACTATATAGCGTTTCTCCTGTTGGTGGTCGAACAGTTGTTCTATATAACCACAGGGTATTATGTATCTCGTCCACCCAACCAGTTCTCTTCCCTTCCAATCTTTTTTGTATACCATGTAGCAGGGGTGGGCAAAAAAAACTGAAAACCAAAAATCAAATTATCCAAATTTGAATAACCCGTAATATACGATTTTCGGATTTTTGAATTGAATAAATAAAATTTTCAATATGGTTTTTGGATCGGTTTTAGATATTAAAACTAAAACTAAAACTAAAACCCAAACCAAATACCGAATTGTAATTAATTAAATAAATAAAATAAATATTAATAACTAAATTTTAAAACAACAAAATTAAATTTATAAATAAATTTAAGTTGAAGGACCGATATTTATATTTAAACAATTATCCCCAAACTCTAAACCCTAAGTTTGTGGAGTGCTTGAAGGTGAAGGTGAAGGTGAATTGGAGTGATTGAATGCTTGAAGAATGTTAAGACTTTGAAGATGAATATTAAAACAAACTATTTTTATTTAATATTAAATGTAATGCTAAAATTGTTATGGTTGAATTTGTATTGTACTTGTTGGATTTTTATTTTGAAAACTTGATTTTGATGATGTAGAAACTAGATTACATATTTTTATTTAATTTTAAATTAAGTTATAAGATTTTAGTAATTATTTTTAAAAATTAGAATGTATTCGGTTTATTCGGGTTGAATTCGGTTTCAAAGCAAAATCGAATTCCGAATTTGGTTTGGATAATTTGGGTAGGATTCAGTTTTGAGCTTTTTAGTGGAAAACTGAATAACCCAAACCGAATACACCAAAAACCGTTTAAACTAAACTTGCTCCACCCCTACCCTGAACTATGACTTCTACTTTTCCATTGGCTTTAGGGTGAGCTACATAGGTGAACTTATGTGTAATCCCTAACTTCGAGCCTATTTAGCAAAGACTCTACTAGTGAATTGTGTGCCATTGTCCGTGACGATAGTTTGTGGCACCCCGAAGTGACAAACTATGTTCTGCCGGACAAACTTTCTTGTTACCTCCACTGTTATTCTTCCCACTGGCTTCGCTTCCACCCATTTGGTGAAGTAGTAAATTTCCACAATTAGGAATCTTGCACTGCCAGCACCCTTTGGGAAAGGTCCAACCAAGTCAATTCCCCATTTATCGAACGACCATGGCCCATACACTCTTGTTAAGCCAGCCTGCGGTTTATGCAATATTGGGGCATTAATCTGGCAACTTCTGTACTTAAGCAGGAAGTTATATGCATCGTTGAACATAATTGGCCAATAGTATCCTGCTCGAATTTTCTCGTAGATAATTGTTCTAGATCCCCGATGCGTTCTGCATAGCCCTTCATGTACTTCTTTCAAGATCTCTTCTGCTTGTAATGGTCCTACGTACTATATCCATGGAGATAGGAAACATTTTTTTGTACATGCTCCTCCTTCATAAACGTAATTGTGAGATCGTAGCTCCAACTTTTTGGCTTATACCTTGTTTATTGGAAACTTTCCCCTTGTGAATTAGTCTATCAGCGGTGTCATCCAGTTTGCTTCTTCCGTTTGAACCGTTGATACAGTTGTTATTTCTGTACTTCTGACTGGAATGACTTTCACTTTTACATCTTTGTGTCCAACCATTGAATCAAACCTAGTTGTCTCTAGCTTACTCAAGGTATATGCCTTTGTATTTTCATTTCTTGGCACATGTTGGATATCAAAGTATTCGAATTGAGCAATAAGCTGACGAACTATCCTTAAGTATTTTATCAGTTGTTCTTCCCGCACTTTGTAGTCTCCTCCGACTTGCTGGACTACTATCTATGATTTGATAAAGCTCCAAACACTTTTGACTTTCATCCTTGTTGTAAGGTCTAAGCCACATATGTATGCCTCGTATTCCGCTTCATTATTTGTGAGCAGAAAGTCTAAACGAAGTGAATATCTTTGCTCCCCTCATTCTAGGCTGGCTAATAGTAGTCATGCACTACAACCTTCTTTGCTGGATGCTCAATCCACGCAACGTTTCCATGCGACATCCACCCACTTGGATTTATCTTTGTTGATTCCAAGATTTTGCTGGACCTTCGAATCTTGTACATCTTTGCTTGGCATATCCGCGATGAAGTTTTCTAAGGCATGTGCCATGATTGCATTTCGTGGTTGGAACTTGATTTCATATTGCCCAACTCGAGGAACCACTTGGTCATTCTACCAAAAACTTCAGGCTTACTGAGGAAGTCTTTGACTAGGAGATCAGTATAGACAACTATCCCATAACTGTGGAAATTGATTCACAACCTTCTTGTTGAGTACACCAAAGATAGAATTAACCTCTCAACCAACATGTACACTCTCTTTACACTTTGTAGTATTCTACTAATGTAGTATACTGGTATATATTTTTGGCACACTTTCTGTACTAGAACCGAGCTGACTGCGTTCTTCGAAATTGCCAAGTATAGATACAAGGTTTCTCCCAAGATTGGTGAATTCAATGTAGGTAACGCCTGGAGCTGCTCCTTCAAGCAATCATATAATTTTTGATTTTCTTTGTTCCAGCTATACTTCTTTACCTTCTTCAGGACTTCAAAGAGTGGAAAGTGTTTCTCAGTTGCCTTTGAAATAAATCTACTGAGTTCTGCCAGTGATTCCATTGATATTTGTACTTCTTTGACTGTTCGTGGTCGAGAAAGGTCAACTATAGCTTGTATTTTTTTCTGGATTGGCCTCGATTCCCCTTGAGGATACCTTACATCCTAAGAATTTCCCTGCGCTTAATCCAATTATGCATTTCTTAGGATTGAGTTTTATGCCGATCTCACTCAGTGTATCTAATGTCTCTTTCAAATCCTCTGCGAAGCTGCCTATCTTTTTACTCTTAACGACCATATCATTAACACATGCTTCCCCATTTCCCCTATTTGTTTGCGAAATGCATTGTCAAACACTCTTTGATAGCATCCTCCAACATTTTTAGGCCAACAGACATTTTCATATAAAAAATATATTCTGAAGCTTGTTATGAACGCCTTCTTCTACACATATTCAGGATTCATCAGTATTTGGTGGTATCCTTTATATGCATCCAAAAAGGTTAGGACTTTGTACCCTGCAATCTCTTGGACTAGTTGATCAATCTTAGGCAAGTGATAACAATCCTTTGGGCATGCCTTGTTTAGATTAGTGAAGTCTATACACATTCTCCATCCGGTGTCTGCCTTTTTTTACCATCACTGGGTTTGCCAACCATTTTGGATATGTTACCTCCTCCATTATACCAGCTAGATGCAAAGATATAACTTCTTCTTCAATTGCTTTCTGCCTGTCACTAGTGAAGCTTCGTTGCTTCTGCTTAACTGGTTTAACTGAATCGCTAATGTTCAGGCAATGGGTAGCGATTTTGGGTTAACTCCTCCCATGTTCACCACACTCTATGTGAATGTATACTTATGAATTCGCAGGATTCTAAAGACCTTTTGTTTCTTCATATCAAGAAGATGTGTGCCTATTTTAACACACTTAGAAGTGTCTTCGTCATCTAGAATAAAAACTTCAGTTTCTTCTCCCAGGTCTACTGCTGACTCATATCGCCTGAGTGCTAACAATATTTGTTTGGTCTGAACTTTTCCCTTCTTTCATTTCAATGACCATACACTATCTCGGTGTTTTTTGGTTTCCTCTTATTGTTGCGATTTAGGTTGGAGTCGGAAAATTCATTACTAGTGGTGTGGAGATCATATTGCCTTCACTATGTTCATCCAGGGTCTTCCAATATTGGCATTGAATGGACTTGGCTCATCCATGACCACAAAATGGCACATGATGGCAATTTTTATCACTCTCAACAATGGTAACATAAAGCTATATCTTGCCTAAGGGTGTCCCTGCTCTTCCTGTAAATCCTACAAGTGAGAATGTAGACTTTTTAGATCCACCCGCTTGATTCCTAGCTTATTGAAGCACTAAACAAATAGGATTTTGAATAAACTTCCATCATCCACAAACATTATATGAACTATTCCATTTCTAATTTTAGAAATTATGACCATTGGTTCATTATGAGGCAAAGCGTTGGGAAATGCATCCTCTTCGTTAAATGTGATTATTTTGTTTGGACGAAGCCTTTTGTTAGCCAGCTCTTGTGGTGGAGAATATCTAGCCTTGGCTTTCCAAGCATTATTGGATAGTGACGCAGTTGATCCATGTAAAGATAGGATCACTCTTTCTGGACCTCAGTAGCTCTGTCTTTATCGTAATCCACCGCTGCTATCATCTTCTAATTTTTTTTTCTGTGTGTTCGTTATGCCCTAGTTTTTCCCACGGAGCTCCCTACCTTGTTGCCTTCGTTGTACTAGCTTCCCCCATGTTCTTTCTTTTATTGGTTCAAATAGTCATTCCTCAGGTTTTCCTCTATCTGGTTCCTCAGATCTCTACAATACTTTATATCATGGCCATGATCTTTGTGGAAGGCACAATACTATTTTATGGATATTTTATTAGGGGGTGCTATCATTGGTGCCGATTCGCGGAATAATTCCCTGTTCGCTTGCCATATTTCCCTTCTTGACTTTGTCAGGGTTGTCTCTTGGAATGATGTTCCCTATATCCCCGTTTCTCTTCTCTTTATAAACCCCTTCTATGTATCACCCGTCATTATTTTCTCGTCTCGCTCCCACTCTATCTTGCAGTTATTTGCTTCCATTGTTCTCACGTGTTGCTCCATCATTTTTTGCAACTCTCCTTATTTTCGGGCATACTTTTCGAGAGCTCCTTTTAGAAATTTCCTGACTACATGCCCCTTGTAAATGCGCCAAAAGAGGATTGGAATGAAAAATCTTGAACCTACAAACTTTCGTTGACAAACCAATTGTGATATTCTGCAAGGCTCTCATCACTTCGATGAGCTATATTGTTTAGGTCTGCGATTGTTTTGATGAACTTCTTCTTCTAATAGAAGAGGCCTAAAAATAAATTTGACAACTGTGCCCAGAACTTAATGCTTCCTTTTGGAAATCTTCGTACCATGTGATCGTTATTCCCGATAAGAAATTTGGGAAGGCTTTGCATACCAATTTGTTTTCTGCATCACAAAATATCACGCTGTTGCGATATGAATGCAGTAATTCTTTTAGATTGTGGTTTTTTCATAGATTTTAACGTGCAAAGGAAGCTTGAAATCCTTTGGCATCTTAAAATCTCGAAGATAAGGTGCCAATGGTGATTTATCAGCATCGTCATTTTCCACTCTCTCTTTCAACTCATCTTCATACATAAGACTCTCATGCCCTTGATTTGGTCTTTTATTTATCTTTAAGTATTTTGGCTTGAGCGTAGCCAAAATTGATTGTACAGGCTTTCTCTGTTCGCTTCTAGGAACGTTGTGAACGCTTTCCTTTCCTTTTCTTGATTTGTATTAGGATATTCTTCTTCCTCCTCGTCATCTTCTATATCTTACCTATTATCTTCTTTTTCTCTGCTAGGGGCAAATGCTTGGTTCTGACTGGGGTTCATGCTTTTGTTGCATCGAATATTTTGTTCTTGTGTCTGATGGTTGTGGCTTCTCTCACTTCTTGTGAACACTATAATTTAATTGAAGGATTTTAAAATGAAAAAATTTCGTCCCCACAGACTATGCCAAATAATGTGGTAATACAACCAAGTAAATCCTTTGCCGTTCACCATTAAGTATCTCCTCCTGTAAAACAGATCCCAGAAGTGACTTCGGGGAAAATGCTCCGACGATCAAGTTAGTCTTTTCCTTAGAGAATTATAATTCTCAGTTTAGCTTCACTTACCTTCTTTAGTGCTAATCTCCCTGTATTTATAGATGTCTGCAATCGTGGTTCCGTATTGTCAGTGTCTGAGATCGTGAGTTCCATCGTGGTTCCTACAATATTGGTTGGTGGTTAAATCTCCAAACTTGGTTATGCTTTTGTCAGTTTGTGGCCTAGTATCAGACAAGGCTCCACCTTTCTCGGGTTGTCGGTGATGTGATTATTGGCTTTTACAGTTGATTATTGGGGTGGGCTTAAAGGCCATCAACCTCCAAATTATGGGCTAGGTATACATCAGTTCTGAATTTGGAACTGTTTCTTTTTTCATTTCTTAATTTTTTCTCATTCATTGGAGACGTGGGATTGAGTTTCGAAATTGGAAGATTTTTGTTTCTTTATTTAGATAGATAACTAGGTAGTTCCAATCTCAGAGCTTCCTCCTTCCCTGGTTCCAAGTTGAAAGTCTCTCTTGTATCAACATTATTAGAATGCAATAAAGGTTGTTCAAATCAGGCATGAATGTCCTATTCGCACTTACTCAACATTTTGCCCTATGAATGCTCTCCTTGGTATATACTTAACTTACCCAATCTCAGTTATGTGAAAAATAGCATTAGAATAATCACCCCGAGGAGCGTCTCAATTCACTGATCATGCATAATGCCTCGCTAAAAAATAATCGATCCCATGAATAGTGGGAAAACGCGTCACTCTTTAAGGCCAAAATCTAGAAGGGAGGAGCATAATACGCTGGCCGCTATCACACGATGAAAATTCTATAAATAAAGACAAGGGATGACAAACTAGGTATGTAACTTTGGACTAGCGATATACTAATAAAAATACAACCCTAATGTGAGCGTCAGAGCTTCCCTACCAGGTAAACCCCCCGGGGACTTTCTTGCAGATAGTTGAGGAGGCTGGGATATTAGTGTCAATATGGGAAACTATACCCACTTGAAAAGATCTCCCGCATCAGTGACGCTGTATGTGGGGATGATTTTTTTTCTGAGTTTTCACAGTCTCTGGGAAGGGCTATAGCCCATGCCAGAGTCACCACTGGATCGGAAAGCCTGCAAGAACTAGCCCACCCGACGAGGCTAATATGCAGCGAAGTAGTGCAATAAACCAAGGAAGGTCGCAACAACAATCCAACCTTAAGCTTATACATTTGTTTAAATTTGTGACAAAGGCCACATGACAACCAACCCTCAAATGTACAAAATGAAACCCACCTAGACGATGTTATTGTAAGAATATCGTAGCCATGGAACTAGGCACATTAGATTTTGACCTAGGAAAACCTGGAAAGACGGCGCCCTCACAAGCTAAGTAAATTAAGTGAAACTCGAACTATCAAAGAAGTACAAGAGGGTTGGACTCCTATTAGAAAGAGTAGCCCTGCGAAGTGTCTAAACACGGCTCAAAGCCCAACCTCGCCCCTAGCCCTCATAACCAAAACATCTATACACTAAGTATTATAAGAAAAGGAAAATAAAAGACTTTAGTAAGCAAAGCGATGTTTGCAACACAAAACAATAAAAAGTTTTCGGTCACATGACCTATAAGAAATTCAGTAATTTTAAATCCATACAAAAACTAAGGACTATAGCAAGAATTGGCTTCCTAATCTACGAACTTCCTAATCTACGAACTTCCTTGAGAAAGATTGCATCTGATCAATCACGAAGCTAGTACATAGGTAAATAGTTATATGTTCCTAGTTGTAAGCTACTTAGGCCATTAAGGCCTTAAGAAGAGTTTCTAAGGAATGACCATCCATTCTCACATTGCACCTCCTCTATTTGAAGTGCTCAATATGAAGGGGGAACCATTTTTATAGTAAGTGGGTATACCAACGAGGCAAATGACTCCCTCACTAACATACATGCCTTATCTTATCCATAATTGAACAGACTGGTGAATGAAGTCTAGTCCTGTTTCACGAGTCCTTAAACTGTGTTGCCTATCTTACCCTGAGTGCTTAGCCACTACAAGTCTGGACTTCCCCTCACGTTAGATCTCCTCAGATTCCATATGTACGGGCCTAGCAGATGGTGATTCTTCATCATCCTCCATTCTGACCATACGTCCACTAATCTCACCCAGCGATCCTCACATAAAACACATCTGATAATAAAACTTATAAAAACAAAGAAACACTTAAAATATAAAAACTTATGGCAAGCTTGAATAATTGTAGAATATCCCACAAGGGATATAAGATGAATTCACATCCCTAACAACTGGAGTAAATCTCCCAACACACCCACGTGAATCGGATTCTCATAACCGCTGAGATCCTGAACCTACACCCGGGACATTCCTAACATCCCAAATCAGCAACCTCATAGGAAAATTACAACTTACATACACTTACAATAGTTTAACCATAAACATAAGACAGACACAACCCACATTCTATAGTTATTCTTAAACACCCAAACTATAGAGAAACAACACACAAACTAAAACTGAAGGAAAACTCTAGGTAAAACACCTTTTATAGGCCAGAGTTAACATAAAAAGGTCACGTCCCCACATCCCCGGTTTCTCAATAACCGACTAAACAAATTTTAACATTGGGAAGAGGAACACCCTAATAATCTACACATTCCCATAGAAAAATCTAAATTGACCATGCCTATGTGGCACCCTTATCTACTGGCCCACCAAAAAACCACATAAGCCCAACCCCACACAATTCACATAATCGTAACCCACATATCACAACCCTAGCCATAACATAAGAAGCAACGAGATGAAGAGATACTTTATCCTCATCTCTTTGAAAACACAATCCACACACAACTCCAGTCTTCCCCACTTGAGCAATACACAAAAGCGAATCAAATTCAAAATTTCACAATATCGTAGTTCCTAAAATCATACGGCAAATACATGAACGCCATCCACAACTTTGCTTACTCCTGGAAAATCACCAGCCTAATAATAAAGTGTAAATTCACCATGTTCTCTCACTACAACACAAAATAGCCAGAGTACATGTCCCCCTCAAACTGAATAACAACCTGTAACCGTTCTCTCGCCCCACGCCTTTACACTTTTACCAAACCATTAATTGTTACATATTAAGGGCCCCACTATAACATTCCTTTACATAACCCAAAAATTAAACCACTACTCCACAACTATTCAATATTCTCAATAAAAAAAGCTCATTAGAAACAACTTTTGTAAAAATTCATTTTCATAGTTACGTCCGGAACAATCCAGTAACTACTAAATCTCCGTGCACCTTCAGTCGGGTCCTAAGATCACTCATAATCATAACATCACTCATAATCATAACATCAACAAGGTATTTTAGATACCGAATCCTTCCCTCTATTATCCTCATCTTCAAGGATCTCTTCTAATTTCCATCGCTTGTGCAAATACACCTGTCACATGTATTGCTAGCAGCTTCCATGCATCTCATGTGCCTCACATAATATGACTTACAGACATTCATATGCTTGCAATTCAAATGATCCAGATGCATAGTCAGTAACTATACATAGTATGTGTAATTTTATAGGTCTCGCTTTAACTTATCCACATGTTGCTCTAAGCAGAGGGTATGAGCTATTAAACCTTCATCAGACCACCTAGGCTCCACAGATAGAGATTTAGCAATCTTCCCACAAAGATTTTCATTCACTTCGTGTTGCCTTTTCAGTAATTACTCGAGCATTCGACATCTCTCCTCCATTTGGGAACATCAAACTTCCATAAGTTTTATCTTCCTTTCCAGGCTCTCATATTTTGTCAACAATTATACTGAATATTCACGCATTTCATCATAAAAATTTCTCCACTCTTGAGCCACCGCATGCAAACGAAAACACTAGTGTTCAATTACTTTTGCTCTTCGAACAACTAGTCTGGAAATCAACTTGCTTGGAAAAATTGGTCGTCTTTTGATCAATCTCGCGTGTTTTCTCCATCTGAATCCTCCGTCATTCCTTTTCTTGACACATAACATCTAACTCTATCTTCAACTTCCGAATAATGAAATCCTACTCGAAAATATGGGAATCATACTCATCCAACGATGCTAAACTCTGTTTCAATTTAGCATTCCATCCCATCTCAAGCTCTATAAAACTTAGAAAGAGCACCCTTACTTGGCATCCCAATCCTGTAGCCCATTCCTGTATATATTTTTTTTTTGCTTTCCACGGAATACTCAAATTCTTAAAGTAGCCATAGAAAGCTATAAATTAAGAACACATCCCTTCACAACCTCTTCAAGGTAACCTTTGAACAAAACTTTAGGAAACTTACTATCACGATTCAAACCTCAGTGTCGACCACTGCCAGATGACCCACAGTCAAACACCATAGCTATTAGATATTCTCCCACGAACCCCTTATCATCAACATCACTTTCCACTTTCATCACCTTTTTTGAAGCCTTTAGAACAAACCCAGCTGCTAGACACATACACTCCTTTCCCAACGGAACAACCACTTCGTTGGCATTGTCATAACCTTGCTAGTACCACACCAAAACACAAGACATAGAACCTTTCCTGGAAAACATCTATATTGTATACCAAAAGAGCAACTTCTTGGTTTAGTGGCAATCCAACATTTAGCCACATCACCTTTCACAAATTTTTGACAAGTGACACTTCCAAAACTTGCCACGTCAACTTTAAAAAACATAATTGAAAATATAACATTTTAAAAAGTTAATCCCCAGTTTAATGCATACCTCTTCCCCAAAATTTTCAATGCTCTTCCTAGACTTCAATGTTGTTTAATTAATAATTAATTAATACTACCCATTAACGAGGATGCACATTCTTGTCAAATGGATTGTTTTGTATTCTCAATCTCCATTTGTTATGAAAATTCATTCATAATAATTATTTTTTTATAATATTTATTTCAAAATTTCATACACTTTCCTTTTGATTATTTTAAGAATATCAAAATTTTATGATAATAAGTGAATTATTTTCACGTAGATTATTTTTTTACTCTCTCCAATCAACTCTTTCCAAGAAATTTAATTTGCCTACAAAAATATCTAAAATCACTATGTTAAACATATAGAATAATAGATGGAGTAAAAAACTTTTTAATTTATGTAAGTGTTTCTAAAAAATATTAATTTTGGAAAACAATCAGTATAAAATACTTTATATAAATATTAAATATAGTATCGAAAGACTTTATTAGTAAATCCTTTCAATTGTTTATTTATTACTCTGTAAATTTTATTTAGAAATTTCCCATTATGACTTTATTTAGTTTTGTTAATTAATATTTAGAATGTCATATTTTAGTCATTAGTGATAATATTAAAAAGAACTTTTTTCCCACTAAGAGTTAATGCATTAGGATATGTTAAATTATATTTTAATTTAAATATTAAATTTAGATTATTATAAATTTTAACTTAAATATTAACATTTTAAGACTATATAATTTTTATTTAGAGTCCGTCTTTTAAAAGCAAGTCTTTCCATAAATCATGGAAAGACCAAGATTTAAAGTGCAAATTAGAAGAAACGAAGATAAAATTTTCAGGTTGCATGAATCGAGTTATAAACTTTATGTTTACTATACGTTGAATAATAAATTTTTAATATTGCAACTAAAACTTTTTTACCTTTTATTATTCTAATTATACCTCTTTTTCATAAACTTATGAAAAAATAATTTTTATCAAAACTTTACTTTTATTTATGAGAAAGTGTCGCATGAGACCGTCTCACAATAAACTATTGTGAGACGAGGGATCAAATTGCAATTTTAAACAAAAAATAATAAAAATCACGGGTCATCTTAATTGGGTCAAAACGGGTGATGACACCAAATCGGGTCATTCACGCGGCTAGCCCTCTCTTTATTTTCTCCTCTCCTCAATTCCCTTCTTTCGTCATCAAGCTCTCTGCCTTAACGGCGATACAAAGGTGATTGGGTCCGCCTCCAAATTCTCCTAATTTTCCAGATCTGAAACCTCTAACCCAGGAAGTGCCGCAACTTTGATAAGAAGACATGTTTGTTGCAGCGCCGCTGGCGAAGACTGGAAGTATGTCGGACAAGGATTGTGTCAAGTTGCAGGATTTTGCTGGTTCGAGCTTGTCTATTTGGTCTTTGGTGTTGCTGGTGCATTCCTGTACAATTTGGTGATGTTTTGCTATTTGAATGTTGTATATTTATTCAATCTCTATTTTGATGCTGTTTGCTGTAGTGTAACGGCGAATTGTGCAGTGATCTGGTGGAAATACTGAGAAGGGAAATGGAGGGACTGTCGAAAGAAAGGTAGAGAATTGAGGAAGACTTTGGTTCAATTCTTTCCTCCACAGTCTACTGCCAATAATTCTGTTGCCAGTTCCGCTCCGGATTATCAAGAGTTTTCGTTTCCTAATGAATAGCCTTATCAAGTGGAGCTTTGAATTTCATTATCTTTTGACTGTTGAAATGGATGAACCAATTAGCATGCCAAGTTAGCTACTAGTATAAGTCTGGTAGAAAATGGAAGTATGAGAAAAGTATTGAAACCTATTAACAAACATTCTAAATACACCAACTATATCTTTAATAGTAGTAAGTTTGGTAGAAAATAAAAGTTTGAGCCGAGTATTTAAAACTATTAACAAACATTCTATACACACGAACTAATTAGTAGACCGATGTTAGATATAAGTCTTGTAGAAAATGAAAATTTGTACCAAGTCTTTAAAACTATAAACAAACATTCTAAACACATGAGCTAATATATTTGATTATTGTAAGTGTATGATTATGTAGTAAAAAGTGATTTAGATGAAAATGGAGGTCTATATCAAACAAAATTCTTAAAATCACTATCAAACATTTTAAATACATGAACTAATATATTTTTTCTAGTTGTAGGTGTGTGATTTTTTAGTAAAAAGTATCTGGATTATAATTTAAAATGTGATTTAAAAATAGTTGAGATAAAAATTGAGATCTATCAAATATTATAAACACGTGAGGTAATATATCTTATCTAATTTTAAGTAATATGATTATGTATTGAAAAGTGATTTAGATTATAATTTTAAAATAGTATAGATAAAAATGGAGATCTAAATTAAGTCATTAAATCAATAAGCTAACACTCTACACATGAATTAATATATTTTTTCTAATTGTAAGTGTACGATTATGTAATGATAAGTTATTTAGAATATAAGTTAAAAATAGTTTAGATTAATATGGAGGTCAAAACAAAGTTTGTTAAATGATTAACAGATATTCTAAACACACGAACTAGTATATATTTTTTCTAATTGTTGTGTATGATTATGTATTAAAAATGATCCAGATTAAAATTTTAAAATAGTACTGTAGAAAAAAATAATGTCCAAACAAAGTCCTTTAAATTACTAACAAATATTCTAAACATATAAACTAATATATCCCGACTAAATTGTTTTTTTGTCCCCAACATAGTATCTTTTACATTCTTTTGGTCCCCGTGAGCAAAACCACATTTTTTTAGTACCCCAAATATTCAAAGTCAATTTTTTGGCCTTCAAAACCAGATTCCGGGTGGTTTTCTAAGCAAAACAAAGTATAAAAAATACATGGAATGATTTGCAAAAAAAAACAGAAATCATGATTTTTCATTATAACAATATAATTTTTCTAGTATTATTCATGATTCGTATTCACATTATCAATTATATATTTAACATATTAAAATATGATTAACAATGATGGCTCTGATACCACTGTTGCTAAATCAATTAATTATATAGTAGCACAATATATATCACTTAAATTGATTTCATGCTAAGAACACATTGTAATCATAGAATAATACATATAAGATCGACGAACAATATGCTTGTATTACCTCGATAGAGAATCAACTTGATAATCACGATTTGAGATGAAATGACCTCAAGACGTACACTTTTCTGGCATCTATCGATATCTACACGAAATACTTTATCGGGATCCTCTAAGGATTAACAGGTTACTAGATTGACCCGCCCCTCCCGAGCATCGTTAAAAACACGAGAGGAGGCTGTCAAAGTATTACAGGTCAAAGATAAGATTTATATGTTGCTACCTTTCCTACTACTATACTTCCAAGAATGGTAGATAATGACAACTATCAGGGTCATCCACAGAGATGTTAGGAATCTAATAATTAACTGAACACAACCGTGATTGGGTCGTCAATCCGACCACATGTTAGGAATAAATAGTGTTGGCAAAACAATCATTGGGGGGGATTTGTACTAACAACTACTAAAATGCAAATAAGCATGAAACTACATATATAAACTAACACTCGGATAATATTTGTGTAACTTGATTCATTTCATTTCATTTCGATCATCGATTTCATCAAATACAAAAACTATACCCTATTTTAGTGTTTGTATCACGTAGTGCGGACAATGGTAAAAGCTTCCCCTTATTTGTACATAAGGATGCATGTATTAAGTCTTTCATCAGTCTAGCCTCCGCAACTAGAAGAATGCAACGACAATGACTCATTGTGTAGGTCTGATTCTCCCCTGTGCGATTAAGTCCCAGGCGGAACACTATGAATGCTCTACCTCTAGACCTACAAAGGAAAAGGAAGTAGGCGTCTTATCAATGGTTGTAAGATTACAAAGGTAACCCTATCTTGCCACTTTAGCTATCTCTACCCGCAACTCTTCGGACTAAATAACAGGCTAACTAGAACATGGTCGATCGTAACGTTAACAACGGTAAGCTACGTGCACAAACCCACAGGGTTCCAAACCCATCGTTACCCCAAGCGCATCAAGGTTACCTTCTTCGGGGGGGGGGGGTAAAACTACCGAAAA